>RJWT010013115.1:0-21979 GCA_004365215.1 Cuniculus paca | reverse complement strand
ACACTTGCTAGGATTTGTTATTTTCTGAGTTTTTGATAATAGGCACTTTAACTGTATATCTGGTTGTGGCTTTGATTTGAATTTCATAGACAGCAAATGAAGTTATTATGCATATAATTTGCTATTTGATTTCTTGTTTTGAAAAATACCTACTCAAATACTTTTCCCATTGGGTTATTGTTTGTTTATTTGTTTTTAAGTTTCCTCTACATTCCGGATATTAAACCTCTGCAATTTGCTTTTGAGATAAAGTATCACACTGTACCCTATGTTGACCTCATATTCATGATTCTCATCTGGAGTGCTGAGATTAGAGCTATGTACGACTGTATCCAGTTAAAATATTTTTTCTTTTAGCTAGACTTTTTTTCATTTCTCTCAAGTAGCTACAGAAATTACTTTGAAAACAAATATTTTGATTTGCTTTTAAAAATAAAATAAAAATAATACAGGTGTGGTGGCACTTGCCTGTAACCCATGAACTCAGGAGGTCGAGGCAGAAGGCTCATTGTGTGTTCAAAGCTAGTCTGTGCTATAGAGCAAGACCTTGTCTTCTAAAGGTAAGTAAGTAAACAAATAAATACATCACATCCCATAAGTTTCAGTATGTTGCAATGGTGTTTTCGTTTACTTGTATATATTATTTAATTTCATCTTTAATTTCCTCGATGACACACTAATTGTTCAGAAGAGCGTTTTTTAATTTCCATGTGTTTTTGTAATTTTTGTGGTTTCTTTTGTTGTTGATTTCCAGTTTCATTGTGCTGTGGTCTGATAGTATGCATTGGATTGGTTTACTTCTACATTTACGTAAGCATGTTTGGTGGCCTAATATGTGGTCCATATTGGAGAACATCCCATGTGCAACTGAGAAGAATGTTTATTGTGATACTTAGGGATGGATCATTCTGTAGACAGATACCAAGTCCATTTTTTCATAGGCTTGGTCAAATTCAGATATCTCTTCGTTGATCTTTTTGTCTAGTTGATCTATGTATTTGTGAGAGTAGGATATTAAGGTCTCCCAGTACAATATTGTTAGTGCTTATTTGGTTCTCATGTCGGTAAATATTTGTTTTTCAAAGTAGGGTGCACTGGTGTTTGGTACATGTATTTTCACTATAAAAAAGTTAGTTTCTTTAATAAATGGTGCTGGAAATACTAGCTTCCCACATGCCAAAGACTAAAACTAGACCAATGGCTGTCATCATGCATTAAACTAAAGTCAAAATGTATCATGGATCTAAATATTAAAATAGAAACTCTAAATCTTCTGGAAGAGAAAATAGGTAGAAATCTTGAAGATTTGGGTGTAGGCAGAGCCTTCATGAACAAAACCTATACTACAAAGAATCAGCAAGGGAAATACTACAAAGAATAAACAAATGGAATCTCACCTTATTAAAAAGCTTTTGCACAACAAAAGAAATCACCAACAGAGTGGAAAGGCAACTCACAGAGTGAGAAAAAATTATAGTCAGTTGCCTCTCTGACAAAATACTTAGATGTAGAATATATAAAGAACTGAAAAAGAATCAAACCCCACTAATTCAAAGACCCAATCCAAAAAATGGGCATCTGAGATGAATTCACACTTTTCAGATGAAGGAACAGCAAATAAATATGTGAAAAAAAAAGTTCAACATCATTGGTCATTCAAGAGATGCAAAATAAGACAGCACTGAGATTCCAACTCACTCCAGAAAGAATGGCTCTCATCAAGAAATCAACCAAAAACAAATACAGCAAGGGCTGTGGGGAAAAGGAGCACTTATAAACTGTTGGTGAAAGTGTAGGCTGGTGCAACCACTGTGGAAACCAGTGTGGAGATTTCTTATAAAACTAGGATTAGAGGTCCAATTCAACCCAGCTTTTCCCCTTCTGGGTATCTTCCCAGAAGAATTAAAAACATCATACAATAGCGATATATCTGGACTTATGTTTATAGCAGCACAATTTGTAATAGCTAAATCTTGGAAACAAGCCAAATGTCCATCAACTGAGGAATGGATAAAAAAGACATGGTCTTTTTATTCAATAGGGTACTATTCAATCATAAAAAAGGATAAACTGGAGACTTTTATAGATAAATGGATACAACTCGAGACCATACTCATAAGTGAAATAAACTGAACCCACATATGTAAACATTATATTGTTTCACTTGTGTGTGAAATCAAAGGAATAAATAAGATTCAAAATGTACAACAGATACTGTGAATTGGGAAGAAACTATTGAAAAGTAATGAGAAATTAATGGGGGAAAGGAGAAAACAAGGAAAAGAAAAAAATATATATACACAACATAGTTAAGAAAGTTATACAGCTAGTTTCTCTTTGTTCAATGAAAAGGTTTGTGCTAATATTGTTTGTACATATTTCATGCCTATACTTTGTACTCTAAATAACTGCTATGAAGATAACAATACACAATGTATTATTTATTGTTATTCTCCTATTAGCCTGTTTGGAAAACTTTTAATTTCTATTTATCATTCTTTTTTCCTTTAAAAAATATATTAAAGGTGAAAATTACCTTGTACTAATATATGAATGAAATACTGATAGTTGTGCTATAGACAGAATAAAGTTACTAACAAATAAATATTAAGGTTATTTAGTAAGTCACATATAGATAATAAATCAGTTATTATCTAAAATAAAAATCCTTATTAAATTTTTAACCATCATCATTGAGTCATTTAAATTCCTATAATAACAACAATGACCACACTTACAAACAAATGTTAAAATACTAATAAAGGACACTTAATCATTCACTGAACCATCTTGGTGAAATTTTAATAATATTTCTTATGGATTCTGATTAAAAGTAACTTCTGTTTACATCTTTAAATTTGTTCCTTGTTTCATGGAGACACTTTGATGTTTGGTAAGGTAAAGTAAATACATTAGAGCCAGATGAAAGATTTCATTTTTAAAGTTACAGAACTACTTGAAATTTACCCTAGAAACATTAATGAGATAACTATAAAATAATTTTGAAGCATATGTAAGTAATCCAATAAAAATAGAGACAAATTTCATTATTCTTTTACAATGTTACTCTATTATTTTGGAGATTTCTTAAAACTTCCTTTGAATTAATATATTAAAACAAATTTTTGGCTTCGTCATACATATTTACTTCTCATTTCCAATATCTAACAAAATTAGCACTTTACCCAACAGAGGTGTCATCATTAAAAAGGGTAAAATAAAATAAAGAATTAAAATTATTTATGATTTTATTGGTAAGAATAGTCATGTTATGGTAGTAGTTGATAGATTTTCTTTTGTTGAGTTGCTTTCTTACTCTACTCCTCTTTCTCCTTTCTCAGCATTCCTCTGCCATTGCCAATTATAGTATCCCTTTTTTTGTCTTTTTAGCAATCACTTCACTAGAATATCACTATTAAAAAGTTTAAAAGTTAAATATGAATATATTCTTCTTCTTTGCTCTATTTTATATATTTAATAATATGAAGTCAATGTGTTTTTTATTTTACATTTTAAACATTTATTACCAAGATAAACATACATCTTTTATTGGAAACTTATTTTTTCACTCAATTTACATAGCCTCCTAGCTGGGGATTCCAAAGTTGGAAACTGTAGTCTGTTGTGCTGGTAGTAATATGAACTCACATGATCTTTCAGATTATCACCAGGCCCCTCTCAGACTGAGAAAAAAGTAAATCATGATGTTTATTCAAAGTATTTCATAAGTAAATTTATTTCTGATTTTGAAATCCATTCATTTTAAACCATTTAAAGTGTCATTTACACCTTGTGAAAGAGCAGACCCAAATTCAGAGGGAAATGAGTGGTAAGAGATTTTTACATTAAAGGAATGTTTCCTTCAAAATACGATATATATTATTTAAAAGTTCTCCTTCAGTTACGTTTCAACTCTGACTTCAAATCATCACACACTTTTTTCTGATTTCTTAACAGCCACTAACATAGTATGCCATGGTCAATCATCAGTGTACTTGAACAAGTTAGCTGTTTAGTAAAAACATTATCTCCAGGAAAAAAGATCAGAAATAGGGACATCTGATGATTTTTGTTGCTGCAGAGCGATTTTTTTCAAACTTCAGCTATTAAATGAGAGGCTCATTTAGCAAAATGTACATATTTCAAAGCTTCTTTCAAACAGAGGGGTTCATTTCTGTTAGGGTTACCTGAATGAGAAACAAATTGTAAAGGTTAACTGACCCATAAATGGATTTTAAGGGTACAGTTTATTTGGACTTTCTACCTTTTTCATTTGAATTCTGTTTTGATTACCATTTTTCAGAAGCTTTCAAATGTTTACAACTTATCATAAGGATCTTCTTTTATACAGCACAGTACCTCCTTGCAGCAGGTATAGCCCAGCATGACTCCAGCATTTATAAAGAGGGGACGACTCCTAATAGCCTAGTTTTTCAACTGCAAGTGGAATAAAGGCTAATTGCAACAAAACACCTCAGTTTAGCGAAACTAGAAATCTCCTGGCCAGTCAGACAAATCCATTAGGATTTTATTGGGTCCTAAAAAGAGTTATGTGATTCCCTAGGATCCAATCCTTGTCAATCAGGCATAGTAAATTGGATTCTTGAATAGGGAAATCCCTTAGGGAGAGTAGATGTTATCTAGATCAGATGCAGTGATTTTTTCGACTCTGTGCTCACTAGGTTCTGTTCTCTCTTTAGTGAACCAATAAAACCATAATAAGTATTGATTAACCCATTACTGAGCATTATCCACTGGCTTCTGCCTGGCTGTATTTAAACACTACATTGTATTTTCACAGTGCCACTGTACAGACACTTGCTTTGCCTTGGCCCTCTTGCCAAGATTGTGCCAGGTGTGTTTTCTTTTAGTTTAAACCAAATATTTCAATTCTACTGTCTTTGTTGGTTCCAAAGGTTTTCTACTGATTTTCTGAAGAAAGAAAATCATGTTGCTATTTCTGCTACAATTAACTAAATATATTTCAAATGTTTTCGAATTTTAGCTATTCTTTCTACAGGATTAAATAACAGAAAACTTATCACAAAAGACTATTTTTGTGTTGAGAAAAGAAAAACTCATTTAAGGTAGTGTCAAATGAGTATCTTTTATCTAATATTCTAGGCTTCTATGATGTTGATACAGGGAGTTTTCATTAGCACACAGCTGATTTCACTAACTTCTGTAAAGGTAACATTCAGGAGGCAGTGCAACTATAATTTGTCTGATATCGTGAAGTTTCAGTGGACATGTTTAAGATTCCCCTGTAAATTGACTGATCTTGAGTAAAGGTGAAATATCTGGGAGGGCTGACCTATAATATTTTCAGAATTTCCCTTTAAATACTAGCTTGTTCATGGGTCTCTGGTTTTCTTTCTGCATGCTGCTTAATACTTGAAAATGCAAAGATCAACCAGACAAATTAAGTTTGATTAAAGGGGACAAGGTCATGTACTGAATGGAGATAGGTCAAACTCAGTCAGGAGAGGGAAAAAAAATACAGAGAAATTTACATTCACAAGAATTGTTATGCTTTTAGAAACTATATTTTTTTTATTTATTCTGACCATATGCACAGTTTTTAGGAGAAAAAGTGCTTTGAGAAATTGATATATATTTATACTATTTTAGAGTTTATACTTTTCAAGCCTATATTGCCTTTTGTGTTCACTGCAGAATAGTCATTTGATCAAGTGATTTTCAATACATTGTCAAAATAAATTACATTCACTTCATTTGATGTACAGGAAGTGTAGCCAAAGCAGGGACAAGTATTAATTTAGGACTCGGCAGAAACTGACACTCCATCTTATGACCCTGAGGCTGTATTATTCAAGATACCTAGTGATGGAAAGAAGTCTGTCTCCATAGCAATTACCTAAATCTTTTATCAGTCGTTTCTGGAAAGAAAATTAGAGCAATTGTGTCAGGATGGTCATATGGGCAGAAATTGCACACTCATTCAAACCACTTATGTCTCTGACTTTGTCCTTGCTTGATGGCTGCTTTTGTTTACTACTCCGCATTTGAAAGCTTGATTGGGCATGAGCAGATGTGCCAAACTGTAACCACAAAAGGTCTGCCTTTTGTTTTCTTTTCATTCTTTCTCTCTCTCTCTCCTTCCTCCCTCTCTCTCTTTCTTTCTCTCTGTGTCCCACCTTTTCTCTTCCCCGCTCAGCAGCAAAACTGCTAAATTATACTATTTCTGTTGTGCAAATTTCTCAATTACTCAGATAAGATATACAATGAAAAGAAATTCAATTAGAATTAACCAACTTCCTCTCTCCTCATCATGAATTTAGCTATTATTAAACTAGTATTTAATAACAACCAGGTGATTTCAAACTTGTGGAAAACACTGAGAAGAATGCATCCCTTCTCTTTCCACATTTTAGGACTCCTGACTATTAATCCATTAGATAACTGATGTCACACAAATATACTTGTCAATGTGGAAGGCCATTGCCTAAATATCATTTTATTGACCTAGACCTTCTTAAAAAGATGAATAGAAATTAATAACCTAATAGGATTTCAATTGCACTGTGGGAGAGACTTCAAAAATCCCTCTGAATATTTGGGTTTTTGCACCAGTGGACTTCAAAATAAAAATAAAAAGCTTAACTCTTGATCAATAGGAGTTGCGGTTTTCATTGAGTGGTATGATCAACACAGTCTAAGCTTTTCCTTCAAGTTCCTTGTTCAGGAAAATTTACAATTAATGGCTTTCTTCAACAGCAAAGATATCCCCTTCTTCATGGCTCAGCTAGGGACCTGCCAAACTAATCTATTCCCAGTGGGCTGGCCATGGTCCTTTACTCAATCTGTCTTAGCATATTGATTTCTGAGCTGTCTTATTGGTTCCTAACATAATTACAGCAGGAGTGGGTCTCTTAGTACAGCTAATACATTTACACCGTGGCATCCAGGGGAGCTGATTATTACAGCATCCGGTAGGGCCGCTATAGTTAAGGGTCAGTTTGTATTTCCATTATAAACCCAATTTTTCAGGATGTTTATAACTTAGTAGTCTTTAAAGAAAAAACAAACAAACAAAAAACAAGCTCTGTATTATCCAAGATCTACATATTTCTGCCCTTTACAGTTAATAAAACTAAAGTCTCTAGCCTCCCTATACTTTTGACATTTTCAGGAAAACAAATGAAATCTTTGATTTAGCAATTAATTTGGCACATAGCTCAATTCTGGCATCAATAGACGTGATTTCTATCTTTTAAAAGAGTGCCTTGACAACACATATTAATATGTTTTCACCTACACAAAGTTTCATACTCCAGTCTCCAAAGATAAAGAAAATATGTTTATCTACCTGACAGATAGATGTTTGACAGAAACAGTATTTTTTGAAATAGAAAATTAACCATGAAGACGAGCTTTTAATGAAATATTCATAGTAGAGGACTTGTTCTAAATATGATAGCACAATATATAAATAAAGAAATGTAGCTCATGTTAGAAAATTTTGTTTACTTAGCAACATTTAAGATATATAGAAGGTTTTAAGTGACTGATAAAAATTTGGTTTGTGTTTCATATGTTTGAAAAACATGAAACTGTCTTATTTCAAAACTAGCATGGTTAATTGGGAACTGGGTTATCAGAAAAGGGATAACTCACACAGATGTACATTTCAATATTGAAGAATAACAACCAATCATTCCACATTGTATTGAAGTGCTATGTCCTAGAATTTTAGAATGCAAGATGAATTCTAGAGCATGGAAATTTCTCATTTTGATTACATGTCTTTTTTGTGACCTTTGTTAGAAGAGATGGAAGTTGGTGTTAAAGATCCCAAAGAAAGTTGCATAATAAAAAAACTCATGGTCTTTACAGTTTTCTACAAATTAATAATGTGCATAGCATTGTGTATTTGAATTTATAGGTAATTATTTTATAATATATAAATAAATAATAAACTGTATGTGGATAGATGATCTTTTTTGATAATACAAAATGTATTTCTATAATTTATAATCTGAACATTCATTTCTAAATTTAATTATACACACCCTGCCATCATAAACAGAAAGCAATAAACAACTTTTATTACTGTAAGTATGATAAATCTGATTATCAGTTATTATGTTGCTGATATAATAGTGGATTTATATTTTTGGAATGTGATTTTGTTTCTCTTTTCATTTCTTTTTATGGCAAACATTGTATTAAACACAGAGTAGAGAAAGGTTCAAAAATAACAAATAAACCATCTTTATTCAACACAATCTTACAGTTTAGAACAAAAATGTTATAAATGCCACAGTGAAGGTAAGTGGAATCCAAAACCCAGAGGACAGAGTGGTAAGTCTGACAAAGGAAGTCAAGGAAAACTTCACAGAAGACATGATATCAGAATTACGTACTCAAGGATGAATAGAAAGTTCAACTGCAAGCTAGATAATTTGTATTTATCGTGATTGAATTATTGATTCTTCTATGCTTTTTTTTTTGCCTGTTTTATAATCTTACCTGCCTAAGAGGCTACTCTTAGTGTACTTGTCTATAGCAACATCCTTTCTCATGAACATTTACTAGCATTTATTTCTTTTTAAAACTTATAATAAACTCAGAAATCAAGGAATACACATTAAGTCTATACAAGCAGCAAAATTAATTAAGATGAGGTTGTCTTTTTTCATTTTTTATTTATTTATTTATTTTTCTGAGACAGGCTTTGCTATTTCCTTTAACATGAGATCTTCTTGCATGACTCCCTGGAGTCCTGGGATTATAGACATGCACAACCACACCCAACTAAATCCCCATTTTAATGGATCTCTAACGTGGGAAGTGCAATTACTCTAATTCATCTGCTTTACAGTATATACTTTTGGTGTTCTGAATATTTGTTCTCTTCATTATTGCTACATTCCAATAATGGAAAGTTGTTTAATAGTTGAGTTCATAGTAGGTAAGTCAGATGCTTAAATTAGTGGGTTTTTGTTTTTTCATTATATTAGGGGAGCAGAGAAAAATTTGTGTTCTCTTTTTCTCTGTAGACACCACACCTAGTCTTGTTAGCAATAGTCACCTATGGTAATTGCCAAATAGTTAAGAGAATGTAAGGGACAAGCACAGGTGCCATTTGTAGCAATGGCTTTTAATACGCTTCCATGCCATCTTTGACCTTGTTTAAGTTGGATAAAATAGCCCCAGTAGGTGGTAGAGTCGCAGAGTGGAAAACACCTGAAGATTTTGAATCTTTATGTGAAGAGCCATACTCCCTACCCTTGCACAGTCACCAACCAAGGACAACCATTTGGATGATTATAAGAGCAGAAAATAAACTTCTATTCTGTTTATTTGGAGGAAGGTCATTCTTTATTTTTTGTCCTAATGCAGAAACTAAAATCAGTACAATACCTGTTATGTACCTATGGGTATACATGGATTGTATGTACAAACTAATTACTGGTTCTACTTTTATGGAGTTACACATATCACATTTCTTCATTTTATTTATTTGTACACTTATTTATTTATTTATTTTTAGTACTAGGAATTGAACTCAGGACCTTGTATTTGCCAAGCAGGCATTTGTGCCACTGAGCTAGACTCCTGGTCTGCATATCACATTCCTATCTCTAGAATTTTCTATAATTACACTCTTATTCTTACATGTATTTTTCAATGCTTTCTTTTTCTTACATGTATTTTTCAAAGCTCTTTTTATTGGTTTTATGTTGTTTTACTTTGATGTGTTTTCTCCAGAGAAATCCTGGGTAGGTTGATAAATGCATTAACTATATGGGATGCAATGTTAGTAGTGTTTAAATGATTTCACAAACTCGGTTCAAACAATCAGCAGCTTCCAATGAGACGTTTTCAAATTTCTGACAAAATGGGTTAATAGTTTTATATTCGTGGAGATTCAGCACAACCAATGAAATATTGCTCTTTGGTCTTATAGATTATTGTTTTTAGGTAAAGGTAAATGTGCAGATTCATATAATTTAAATATCAAAGAAGTTAACTTACCATTATGTTACCAGCGGTGAATCCAAAGTTTATTACCTACATTAAGTGAGAACAAACTTTAAAGGCTTAACACTTCATTCAGCTCCCTTGAGTCATTTAGATTTTGCCAGATTTCATAAGATATTATAGTTAGATTTTTTATAGTAAAAATAAACATTAAATGAACATTTAACTTTTTTCAAAACAATGTCTAGGTTTCTATATGAAGCATGGACTCACATTTGCACTAGAACTTTACAAACAATGAGATGAAAACAACTTTGCCAATGTTTTCAAATCTTCGAAAGGATTCTTCATTGGTTTACAATAGGTGTGCCCACAGATTCTCAGTAACAGCAAGATGGCTAGGCACTGCATTTCATATTCATAAAACAGACTTTTTCTTGGTAAAGATGTCTTTACATCGCCTGCCATAACAAAGAAGAATTGCCAACTATTTATTTCAGTGTTCCTAATTGTTGTCAGAATGTGACCTAAAACTTGGACAGGGAATTTTTCAAAGTCAGGCTCGTACAAGGCATGTGCATTTATCAACGCGTATCTTACATTCACCTATGCAGCAGCACTTGTGAAGGTCTGTTTTTATTTAATTCTCAAGATTTTGTTGTTAATGGGAAAACTGTCTCATAAATTAGGGAAGTGCTCAATTATAAGCCTGACAGAGATTGATTTTGGCTCTGCTCTTGGTTACTACCAGCAAGTGAAGGCCACGGAAACCACAACTCCAGCTAATGCAGGAGTCACTTCAAAGGTGATCATGGAGCAAGTGTTTATTACAAAGTAAGAGAATGGTTGGCGACACTTCTGTGTGTTGCTTGCGTTAACAGCAATGATCTGTGTATTTCCTCACTGTCTTGTTATATACATTCATGTGACATTATAACGTAACTTTAAATAACTTGCATAAAGATTTTTTTAAAGAAAGCAAACAGCAAATGAAGGCTTTGACCACCAAGTACTAATCAAGAAAGTACATTTTAAAAGACTTGAATTTTCTGTATCACATTGGAAATCCACAAGAAATGATCTATAACTAAAGGACAATAGACACAGAAGTGTGAATTTAAAGTAATTCTAACTTGAACAGTGAGTGAATTCTTTACTGAAATTCATTAAAAGTCAGATTCCATCCCCTGGTATTGTAGAAGAGTTCAAAAATAAAAACATAAAAGAAAGAAATGCTGGAATTCTAATCATTTGAAATAGAAATTATGTTAGTTTAGAAAAGTTTTACTTTTGGCCTTATGATAGGCAATCCATTTAAATAAAGTTTCTTTTTAATCTAAAAATACCTGCAAATTATTAAAGAATTTATTCAATGTGTTTGGAAAAAAATCAATGTATATTTTCTGCATAAAATGGTATGTGGGGACTATTTTGGGTCACAAACTACATTTAAAAGTGAAAATGAAACATGAACACAATGATTTGAGAAAAATCACGTTTGCTTTAATTTATGGGAAGATGCATGTTTGCTATCCTAGTGTGCCGTGTGTGGTGGAATAACTAATGGGCAACTTGTAATACCCAGCTAAACTGAATCAGTATGATTGTGGGTGTTGAAGGCCCACTTGAGGATTGTTGCCAAAAGCATAAAAAGAAAACTGAAAGGGAAGAGGTTGTACTATTGATTATAGCAGAGAAGCTCATCACACTGGTTTTCCTGATGTGAACTCAGCTGTTCTTGTCATCAAAGGAGCTTGGGTCTTCATTGTTGCTGAGGATGGCTGTGGTTCTCTTCAGGAAAGCTCTGGTGCTTACCTTGAGCATTGCTTCCTGGCTCCAGTGCAGATCTCTCAGCCTGCTGGCACAGATCCTTCACCCCTCTGGCCCAGACTTTCTAGCTTCCACCACTAGCCTTTGGGTATTCCCACTGCAGATCCTTGCTACAGAGTTGCATGAGACATTGTTGTGGGCTCTATGACTCCAGCTGGACTTGTGGCGGACATTGCCATGGCCTCTGGGTCTTAAACTGGATTCATGCACAACATTGCTGTGGGGTTTAGGCCTTCAGTTGGATTCTCTGGGTCTCTTGTTCAGATCTCCTGAACTCTTCTATATTTGACTTTTTGAGCGATTATTATAAAATAATCCTGCAAGTTGTTGTTCTGCATTACATTGATTCCCTGGCAAACCTTGACTAAAACGGTGTAGTTGACATAACAGTCTTTTTCCTCTAAAACCTATATAATCTTTTGTTGGCTGAACAATTAATTTTATTTCAGTTTTTGATGGCAAATTTTTGTTTCCTTAATTACACAAGCCAGAATAAAAGTTAAAAAATTGAGGAATTAGAAATAACGAAGTCTCATGGTTAAAAAAAGTATCATGATTATGGGTTTATTCAAGTTTTTATGAAGAGGATCAACATACTATTTCTTAGATCTGAGCTTTTGTTTTCCAAAATAAAAAGGAATACTTCAAAATTTTGTATATATACAATGTTAAGATTTTGATATCTACTTAGCTGTCATTATAGAGTGTCAATGTTAAGGTGTACATATAACTAAAGAAATATTATATATAAATAGTTATTTTATGCGTGTTCTTTAGCTATATCTTACTTTGTAAGTTAAACAGGTATTTAAACTAAATTCTATTACAAAATCTGATGTAAAAGAATACATATGCCATTATCTTCAAAAATTTTGTTTGATTTATATTTGTAATAATATAAAAACAGAGCATCAGCTGTTTCAGATATGTCAAAGGACAGAAAAGGCCTGCTTCTTTGTATTTTGAATGCTAATTACTTCATGTGCTGTAAATGCCTTTTTTTTTTTTTTTTGTCCAAAGCCCATAGTATTCTGCTACAAAAAAAGATGAGGACAGGATGTGAAAAATTTTATAAATGCAATTAACTTGTAACTAATTTAAATCTAAGTGGAAAACAAAAAATGACTTTCAATGATACTCTAAGTATATTCTTTATAGTTTCAGGATTTTTGTTTGTTTTTGTTTGCAAAATAAATCGCTGGCGTACCTGTTTACAGTGTAGACAATAAAACCTAACAATGTTTCCCTGGAAGTGAAATACACAGTTCAGACTTTTTATAAGAAAGGAATAAAATTTGTTTTCTTAGGAGCAAATATAAACCAAAAGTGCGTTCAAGAGAAATAAAACTGTAATGCCCCAAAAGTGGAAGTTCCTTTCTTTGTAAAAGTGACAACCCAGGGCCTTGGGTTTGTTTCCCTGCTTTGTATTGTTTGCAAAGTCACCTATCGGTGAGCAAGGAAAATATATCCTCTCGAGTGGTATGGTACAAACAGGCCTCATGAAATAGCACATTTGTTAGAAGCTGAGGATGAATATCACTATAGTTATTAAGTTACTGTTCTTTAAAAAACATTAGACAAATAACAGGAAATCATGCTGTGCAGCAGGATAATATAATAAGGCTTCAATTATAAGAGTTATGAACAATAAGTGAGCCCATAAATGGTGAAGTTGAAAGTGGCCTTTTATTATAACTTAACATTTTCATAGTTTTAAACTTAAATTAGTTTCATCAGTGAGAAAAATAGCCTGTTTACCTTTGTGATAAATATGTAATATTTTGTAAACTTATAGAGGAATAGCATTTGAAGAAATTTACATTGTAGTTTAATTTATTAGTTTAATTCTATCTATAGCTCATTTTATTTTCTAGTAACTAAATGAATGTTTTAACAGCTTTGCTAATTCTAAAGGACCCATGTTTTATGCCTTTCTTTGCCTAAGTTTTCTTTGTTAGAACACTGTATGAAAGGCACTTGAAAATGTTGATGCTGCATGGGCATTGTATGGAGTGGTAAGATCACAAAAACTGTACTTCATGAACATGAATAAAGAGCATGAAGAAATTCCTAAAATTTGGAAACTTGCTGGTCTCCTGTTACCATAAAGACTTTGTAATTCTTATTTGTTTAATTCAGCAACGGGTTATTCTGAGGTTGCCATTTACTTACATCACTGAGCAGCAAAATCACTCAACAACTATCTAAAATATCATTACATCTGTAAAGACATGTTTACTCTCATCAAAAGAACAATTTGCTACACCTGTGTGGCTGTACCTCCTCTACATTCTGTATTGGTCAAAGTTTTTGTTGCTATATCAAATACTTGACAGCCAAACCTAAATTGGGAGAGATTTATTTGGCTCACAGTTTCAGAGGATTCAGTCCACAGTTGGGTGGTTTCAAGAAATCACAGTGGAAGGGCATGGTGGAGCAAAGCTACTTAGTTCTTGAGTCCAAGGATGCTGAACTGGGGAACAGAGCTAGAAAGGCAGGGGCCAGGGGTCAGATATAGATCCTAAAGTCCTGACTCTATGTTCTACCCAGATGCACAGAGAAGTGTGCTCTACTAATCCCATAGTTTGGTTCCAAGTCAATCAAGTCCACAGTTAGCTTAACCATTTCAGTTCTGAGAACGGCTGTGTGGAAATAATAATAATTATCATTCTCAACCATTGACTTTGTGCCAGCCATGAATGTGTTATTTTATTTAAATCAGTATCCTTATAGAGGTAAACAGAGGTAAACGGTCACACTGGATCTCTTTCTAATAGCAAAATTCACTTTATTTTCATCATTTTGTTATATTCATTATTCACTTATACATTTCATGGGTGTGAAAACCAATAGACATAGTGCGATTATAGTCTGAATCATAAATACCATTCATGTGAGAGATGCCCTTTAGTTTACATTTTGCATTGACAATAAAGTAAATCAAACTTTAACACACCAGTTTTTGCTGTACATAGGATAAGAAGCTTCTAGAAGTATCCTGAGCTCTGTATGCAAGGTAAGGAGAATAAAAGATAGATTACATGATAAATTTTTGAGAGGATAGATATGCTTTCACTGATTTGAACATGGTAGTACATAAGTATACATAATTTTCTGTGTCAATTACAAAACTAAAAATTGCTTTTCTAGTCATTTGTCCATATGTCCTAGGACAATGATTATTAATTACAACAGTATCTTGCAATGTTAGCCCCAGTTTCCACTCTTATATTCATGAACACTTTTTATTATTGCTACGTGTTTGTGGTACATGTTTGCATTCCATGTGTGGGAGTTGCTACATGCTTCACTGCTTTGTCATCCTCCTCCTCCCATCTCTTGATCCCCATCCCATTCAAGAAAGATCTAGCTCTCTGCTTCCTGTTATCTATTTTTCATTTTGCTCCTTATTTATAATTTGGATTTCTCATATAAGATGAGTCATGCAATATTTAAATGTGTGTGTCTAAGCTTGTGTGCTTGATTTATTTCACTTAACATTATAGCTTGAGGAGGATCCATTTTCTTGCAAGTTTATTTTTCTTTACACAGCATATTCCATTGTTTATAAATACCACATTTTCTTCATTCATTCATTCATCTGTTAATGGACATATAGGTGCATCACAGGTATATATTGACTCTGAACTAGGATATGTGCCTTGTTTTAGCCAATAATAAATAGGCGCAAGTTATAATTTTGTCAGTTCTAAAGTGATAATAAGAGACCTTACATATTTCTGCTTGTTATCTTGCACCTACGTCACTGCTGTAAGAAGAGTAGCCCTCAGTTATCCTGTTGATTGATCCTAAGAGGTTGCAGAGTGAAGCTACCCAGATAGACATGATCTACAGCAACTGAGAGCTACAGCTGGCCCAAACACATGTGATGACAGGTAATGATTGGTTTACTGAGTTTGGAGATACTTTGCTATGCAACAATATTTGTAAATAACATCATTAGTAAAGTATCACACTAATGTAATTTTTTCAGAAGGTACTATTTCCAGTAAACAAAATAAAAATAATACTCTATTGGCCAGGATAAACTTTGTACCAATATGTTTTGATATGTAATACTTCTAAAGTTTATTTGGGTAAGCAAAATAAAGTAATGAAGATCATGTTAATTAGAAACATGCTGTTGATGAGATTTAATTCTTATGTTTTAGCGTAACAATCAAAAAGTAGTTGGATCAGAACTGAGTGATCTTATGGCAGAATAGCACATGTAGTAGGAAAAAACAAATTCTAATTGATCAATTTGCTAACATAGAACATGGTTCTTTAATAATGATAAAATTAGACTAAATAAAAATGTGAAATGATCAGAAAAACAATAAGGCTTTTTCTTTTTTGCATAAAATTATATAGTAATTTCATGCAATACAAATTGAAGCAATAATTTAATTTTTATGCATATGAAAATTCATCACTTTTAAAATGCCATTTCTGCCCAGTGAGTCTAAACATTCTACACAATCCTCCTGCCAGTTTATTCAAATTGCATGGACAGACTAGTTGAATGTGGTGCTAATATTTATACAGAAAAAGAAAGGACCAAGTACAGCTAGGCACTATTTTAAAAGATAACAATAAAGCACACTATCTGACTTTAAGATATACTACAAATTATAAAGTTACAATATTGTATTGGTACAAGAATAGATAGACAAGGAAATCAACATAAGCAATGAGGTAATAGACACATACACTTCACGCAAGGTAACAGTTAAATAGTGATAAAACAATTCATTTTCTATAAATGATACTGTTTACTGTGGATAGCTATATGAAAAAAAACACAAACTTTATCTGCACATCATGACATGATGTGTAAAAAGCAAAACAATAAATTTTCTAGATGAAGATATAAAAGCATTAATCTCGGCAATGATATGATAAACAGGACAGAAAAATCTTAAGGTGAATTTTGGTAAAAATTAAAAATTTCTCTTTATCAAAACACTAATAAGAGTTGGAAAAGACAAGTCATGAAGCAGGAGAATATACATGCAATTTGCATGTTGAAAAAGGCTCATGGTCAGAATTTATATTAAACACTAAGAACACAGTAATAGACTGAAAGAGTGATAAAAATTAGGCATATCTCAGAAAGAATAATATTTTTCAGTCAAGTGCAAATTAAAACCACAATAAAATTGTGCACACAAATGCCAGACTGATTAAAATGAAAAAGTTTCAAAACACAGTTGTTTGAGGAGATTTAAAACAACTCTCCTGCATCATTGAAGGGGTATAAATTATCACTACTTTTGAAAAGTGTCATTACTCTGGTTGAGGTAAGCATATGCCCATATTATGATTTATGAGTTTCATAGTTACTATTGAGGACTGGAATAAATGTAATGAAGAATTCTTCATCAATAGTGAGGAAAACTAATGCCTAAAATTGGGGAATATATTCAAACAATGGAAAGCAAAAGAGCAAATTACAGTAGCTACAAGGTGGGTAGATTCTGTGGTTAACATTTGAGAGAGTAAAACTAGACACCAAAATGTGTTTTGCATGATCTGTCCCAATTATATGAGGTCATAGAGTGATAAATACTGTCCATACCGATAGAAATGTGGTTTTGTTGTCTTGGGATAGAAAGTCTTGACTTGGTGAGACAAAAGAAGGTGTCTTTGGAGATGTTTTTTGTATCTTGTACTGAGTGGTTGATATGCATGTGCAACATGAATATTCACTGAACCTGTCTCCTGCAATTTGCTTTCTTGGCCATGTTTACTATCACTTATTGTCTCACTGTCGCCATCCCATTACTGAATGCGACCAAGTTTACACCTCACCACTCCTCTCAACATGCTCCTACTGATCAGTTTTATCAGCATTAATCTTGTTGCCAAATTCATTGGATATTTTAACATTCCAATATCTATTAATCTCCTCGTTGTCTTTCTTGTTTATCACTTTTTTTTTTTGTGGCACCGGGGATTGAATTTGTGACCTCATGCTTGCCAGGCAGGCGCTTAGGCCACTGAGCTAAATCCCCAGCCCTATCACTTTCTTTTACCATTCTTTTTGGATGTCAAGACCACAGCTTCTATTTTCATATACCCTTGCATGTTTATTCAAGGACTCGGTCGTGTCTTCTCATACCACATATGTTGCCCTATACATTGCCCTACATATGCATTATCTTTAAAATTCCTTCTCTAGACAGATGAATTACAAGGTGCTTGTCCTGAATAAAAGAATTAGAAACCAGAAATGGTGTATATGGCTGTAGTCTAAGCACTCTGGAAGGTGAGACAGGAAGATCACAATTTCAAGCCCCATCTGAACATCTTAGCAAAAGCCTTTCTCAAAGTAAAACAATAAAAAGGGCTGGGATTGCAGCTCAGTCTGAAGGCCCTGGGTGCAAGACCCTTAACCCTCCCCCCAAAAAAATAACTGGCAAAGCAATTTTAATCGACCTGAAGCTGCTGTAATCCAAAGAAGATGGTCCTGCAAAATGGCTGAAAAGCAGTATTTCAACCTTATTTCTTCCTTACCTCTTGGCTAGGTGCTTTTAAACATTACCTTACCTGAATGATTTTTCCTTGTGATACTTTGCCTGGCATAAGCTTGTCATAAGCCAACTCATCATATACCTCTCAATTCAGCTGTGGATCTTTACGAAGCATTCCAGGCCATAGGCAGCCTGGCATAGGCAAATACTTCCCTATAGATCTCACATATTCCATGCAAGCTGCTGATATGCTATTGTAGTTAGTGACTTGCTTCTTGGACTCCAATCTGATCAGTAACTTGTAAGAGAGAGATGTGTCTTTTCCATTTTGCAAACTCAGCAACATGTACATAATGTGGCATATAAATACAGTAAATAATTTTTTAATAAATGAATTAAACAGCAGCAAATGAAGACAAAATATTGAAAATATAAATTTAAAATAATTAAAAAGTCTAGGAATTTTGAAAGTTAAAAGATTTATATAGAATAAAAAGAAAATTTAATTTTACTTCCAAGGATAAAGCATTGATTGAAATTAACCTAGAGTCATTAGAACCTCATTTACATTAATGAAATACATATTTAGGAAGTTATTTACTCTATCAATGGGTAATATTTACAAACAAAATAATTAGCTGTAACTGTCTGATTCTGATTTGTGAATTCTATAATTTATGCTTTTTAACAAACCTGTTGGTAATTCAAAGTTGGGCAATACCATCTGTCTTTAGATACTATGGTAACAAAATTCCAGGTAAAATTTGACAAATTCTGGTTTTTCTACCTCAAGTTTTTAACTGCACTCAGGACATGAAGTTAAACAATAACATTGCAACTGAGATTTTGGTGATGCTTTGTAAAATGTTAAATGTCTTATATCTATAGCTATTGCTATGAGTAAAAACTCAACTTATTAATTATGAAAAGATCAAATAAGTAGATTCAATAAATTTTGTATGAATATTTTTGTAAGACATGGTGTCAGATACTATGAATGATGCACAATAGTAAGTTATCATCTGTACTTTCAAGGTCTTCCTTCTGAAGTAAGAGAGACTTACACAAATAGAAACAAATTGAGACACAGAAATTACTTGAATGGCTTTTTATAACATCTCCTACCAAGAGCAGAAACTCGATGGATCATTTCACCATCAGAAGAAATGAGTGCAAATGAACATTTAACTATTATTTCCGGAACAGTTCTATTGATTTGATGCTTTTCATGTTTGAACTCTTGGTAATACAAGCTCTGAAAAACTAACAGCGATGAAGTCCCTCCATTAACAAGTAGTCTCACAGTTGACAACATCGTTTTCTTTTTTTTCTTTCTTTTTTTTCTTTCGTTTACAATATTGATCAAACAAAGAAACTTGATCTGTGAATCTACTGCAAGTGACACTTGTAGGATCATCTGGCTCCTGACCCCTCAAGAGGCATTCAGTGCTCAGTGCCACTGCTATGACTCTTCACTGAGATTGGCTCTTCCCTTTTTCCTCGCTCAGGGACATGTGCGTGACATCTTTTCAGTGGGAGATGATTACTTCTCACTGTGCCTCTCTCTTGTCTTACTTCCACCTTCACTTCTACTTCTTGGTATTAGAGTTCTTAGTATCCTTAAGAAGACGAACTACAGCAACTTTTCCTCTCTAAAAGTTCTATGTTTTCATTGCTCTTAGACAGAACTGTAGTGGGACACAGATGTGAAAGTTGAGGATTAAGAGGGTTTTGAAGACTCTTCTGTCCATTATCTCAGGAAAGCATTCCATCTGTCTGCTCTTTAAACATCAATCTTTACCCTCTCAGTAAAAGCTCAGTTTACGAAAAATGATTTTTTCTTCAAAAAGAAAGGGTAGAGAGAGCAATGAGGAAAAAGGAGAGAGTCAGGCACATTTTTTTGTCAACTTACACATAGGAAATGGAGTTTTATGAAAGTTTACTCAAGAGATAAAAATTATTATTACAAAAATATTTTCTGTTGTTTGTCATTTAAATTATTGTAATTATATTTTTACTTAGCTTATTGATTTGTATTCTATATGGGACAATATTATAGTCACTTTATTCATAATTGAGTTTTTCCCACTTTTATGAAACAGGGATACTTTGAAATTTTGAAAAGAAACAAAAATTTCTGACAAGCAAAGGTAGAAATGGTCCGCTTGCTTAAATAGTTTTTACTTTCTATTTTGTTTGCCTCTGAGTTTGTTTTTCACATATTATTTAAAGCGTTTACTTGAAGAATGGGTATACTATTTTAAATCACAGCGAGACCTAATCTATCTATTGAAGAATTAAGGGATAGAGGCAAAGACCTTGTAAATACTGAACTGATTGTTCTAAGTGCTTGTACAAAGGAAAGGTGTAATAATCTTGCCAGATAAGATCAGGAGATCAAGAAGAAAGGCGTTTATGGAAAAGACATGTAACTTGCAAGTTCTCCAGATCCTCCAAGTTCTTTGAAATGCAAGAAGACATAGGTCAAAGATTTTTGGAACAAGACAAAACAAGAGACAAACTTTCATAGTCTTGTGCATAGCAAAGAAAATTAAAATATTGGTGAGTGTTAAATCTTCCAAGCTACAGTATGTGGGGGGAAAGAATAGTGGTAATGAAAGCGAAGGAGTGGCTACTGAGAGAAAAGATAAAATTAGGAAGGTGATTAAAAGAACACAATATTGCAGGCCAAGAAGAGAGGTCAATGAAAAATGAAGATGTTTGACCATTTCTTATAGTATGATGGGAGTTTAAAAATGTGGAGGATGACAACAGATTGAGGAGGAATCGTGATTTAGCATAAGAAAATGCTAAAGTATTTGAAAATTGATGAAAAACATTTGAGTAAAATAAATATACATTAAAGACAAGAAAGCTAACTATTGAAGCGATATAGAAAATAACCTGACTTTAATGATCACAAATGGAAAGTCTTGTCTTTCTTTGATAGAAGATAAAAATGAACAACAAAAAGAATGGCAATTGCACACAGGGGAATTTCATTAATAGGATTGTTGTTGGGAACACTGTCATTCAAATTTACCAAATAGTAGGAGATGATTTATCTGCTCATAGATATGGGATATATAATACATGTTTGAGTACTTAGGCAGAATGACTGGAACACTTCATATGCAAAATGTCTTGAACAAAAGATAACTTTTTAATGTCCAACTAAGTTTGAATTTAGAATGTAATCCTTTTTAATGGCCTTTTTCCTACAGAAAATATAACTCGATAATCAAGATAGGTAAAAATATACAATTGAATGGACCCAGTATTGACTGAAGACATGAAAATGTGACAGAAAAAAGTAGAATAGGAAATACTGTAAAGGAAGGAGAAGTGTAAATGTACATCAATGAGGAGATTCAAAAGATTTGAAATCATAGTTAAGGAAATTTAAAAGAAATGGATAAACTTAGGAAACTCAAGAAAAATTTATTCAGTGATAAATATTGAAATATTTGTGAGTAATAAAAATAAAATTTTACATTTATGGAGACTTTCTAACAGAATTTTCTTTTAAGTATTACATGAATTCTAAAAGGCCACCTTTGAGGTTTACCAGAAATCTCTTTTCAAAACAAAAGACAAAATATAAAAGGGCTACAGGGGGCTCCATAGCATCTATGAAGTTCCACAAGAAAAGGTAAATAGACAGAATGCCACAAATACAAGCAATATTCATATCAATTCCTCCAAAAAGCAAAATCATTTGAATG
>RJWT010013114.1:0-21972 GCA_004365215.1 Cuniculus paca | reverse complement strand
GCACTACGGATCTGGGTCCATATAACAGGCAGCAGTTGCAGGGGAAAGAGATGGGGAGGGGCTGGAGGAAATGATGGGCTGGGAAGTCAGTTTCGACTGATCCAAGGGGTGAAGGGGGTGCCCCTGGAGAGGCGGTGAGGGTGGCTGGGGATGGCTGTTGCAGAGGGAGAGCTTCCAAGAGCACCGAGTACGGGGGACTCAGGAGAGCTGGATGAAGGATAAGGTAGCTGTGTGGAAGAGCGAGGGCTACAGACCTAGACTTGGGGCACTGTGCAGTGAATGGAAGCATGAGCTTGATAGCGGACGCAGGTGCAGAGTCCAAGAGGGCGTCCAGGACGGGACTGGGATGGCAGGACCAATGGCAGTACAGCCTGGTGGTGTGTGCTGGTGAGACATACTGCTGGTGAGGGTGATCATCATCTGTCCTTGTCCTTTGTCCAGCTGGCTCAGGACATGGTCAACCAAGAAGTCTCAGTATCTGTACTCCATGGAATGGACCCATGGAAGGAGTTTGTCCTGGGGAGCAGCATGGGGCTGACATACCAGGGACCCCCAGCATGGTGGACTCTTGGCAGAAAGGGCTTGGGAGTGGAGGAAGAAGAGCTGGCGTGTACTTGACCTCGCAGAACTTGTCTTCTTGCAAAATATTCACTCCTTGAACTTCTCATTGTCTCCTTTTTCTAGCTGGAGGATGGAAGTTCAGGACAGCCCAAGGGCCCCTGGATTACAGGGACCAAAGACAGACATCAGCCCTCCCGACTCGGCGCCCCACCACACAGCCCCACAGAAAGTTTCTAAATAGCAGAGTTCTCTGGCTGAGCAAAGCAGGCCAGCAGGGCTGCCTGCACTGTCTGGGAACAGGCGGGAGGCATCTGGAATTCTATTTTGGAGCCATCCTAGAATGCCCTTCTGTCATCCCCTGCCACCTTCACTGTGCCGGAGATGCTGACATTTATATTTTTAAACCCTTTTTGTCAAAATTAATGCTATCATTCTCAGGTGCAGGATCCTACCCTGTGGAACACCTGCAGAAGCAGGAATAAATTGTAAACAAAAATTCCCAGTATTACATAAGACGTTAAAACTGGAACAAAAACTTGAATTTAAACCAGTGCAGCTTCATCCCTAATAGAGAATGCAGAACAATGGAGAAACCCTTTCTATTCAACATCTTCCAAGCACAAAGGAAATTGTCCCCAAATAAAGCAATAACCTAATACCATATTAATAATAACCTTGCATTTGTGTAGCCTTCTTCACTTTACAAAGCATTTTCACATCTGCCATCTCGTGGGGAGGTGACTTCAGGCACAATTGCAGTTATTAAACAAAATCAAGAGTTTATTATAAGGTTATATGTGAACGACCACCAATCTACCTTCCACATCGTAGCCAGGGTTGAACTTTCCCAAAAGCAGTTCTATTAAGATCACTTTTGGGTCATGAAACATTTAAATCCTCTTTGTTGGCCCCAGAAGGAAATCAAAAGATAATAATGGAGCTTGGAAGACTTCACAGTTGGACCTCTAACATTTTCTCAGCCTCAGTGTCCTCCAGTGTTGTCAAGATATTTGGAAGCTTCAGGTGGCCGGAGAACAGAACCTGGTTCTGAGCCTCCCCTGGGTCCTTGCCTACCCCTTGTTCCTCCCAGCACAGTTGGAGGAATTTTTTTCCAAAGAGGAAAAGTCAGATCAACAGAAGAGGCCAGCATGCCCCAAGGTATCTTCCAAGGTGATGAGTTTTGCAGGTCCTCGAGAAGGTCCCCCCAACCCCAGCACCTCCCACTGCCAAAACTCACTGTGCTGTGGAGTATTTCCTGGTGACAAGCAGCACTCTTTCCAGGAGTTCTCATGAGAAGTTTTCAGAGGAGGACAGATCTACTCATTGGAACCCCCAAGGTCACAGAATACAGCTCGTAAACAAAGAAAGTTAGACACACATCCTGGTAATTGTTGTGTAGTTCTCCCTAGGAGAAAATGCCCCATTCCCGCCCCCCAGAAGAGGAAGGGACAAAGGATCATGAGGAGGCGGCCATGCAGTATGGCAGAGAAAGATGTCCAGAAGCCTCATGCAACCAAGGAAAGGGGCCGCTTTCCTCTTCTCTGCACTTGGGAACAGAACCTGCCATACACAGTCTGGAAGGGTCTCATGAGGTCAGACAGGGAGGGGACCCAAATCAGCAGCAATCGCAGAAACATCACCACTTCCACAGTTTCACGCATGCTGCTACTCAACATGAGGTGTGTTCTCCAAGGGCAAGGACCATGCCAGAGAACTTCACGGAGTCCAGTACAGCCTTAGCAGCAAAGCAAGAGCAAGGCACCGCCAGAAATAGCAGCAAGACCTTAACATCAGTGCTGTCTTGAAGTCTCGAGAGAGCCTTCCCCACCTGCACAAGCAGTGCCACCCAATGGGTGCCCCTCTCTGCATTTTACTACTGGCAGGGACAAAGCCAAGTCACAGGAAGGACCTACTCTGGGCACCATTACTGGCGATGGATAGAGTCAGAAGTTGAAACCCAGCTCTTTGTTAAAAATATGATGTATTTCAGAATAATTTTAGATATAAATATAAAAAAATCACAAAAATAATAGTTTCCTTGCTCGGTTTCCCCTACACTTAACCCTGTGCATTGCATAGCACATTTGTCAAAATGGAAACCACCACCTTAAACTGCTATCAACTACACTTCAAATTTTATTTGACTTCTGCTGGGGTTTCCATGAATGCCTTTTTCTGCTGCAGAATCCTTGCATATGAGTGTGCCACACCGCTCTCCCGATCGTGTCTTTTTTTTTTTTTTTTCCAGCACCAGGGATGGAACTCATGACCTCATGCTTGCCAGGCAGGTGTTTAGGCCACTGAGCTAAATCCCCAGCCCTTGTCTTTTTGAGACAGGGTCTCACTATGCCATTCAGGATGGCCTTGAGCTCATTTTGTAGCCCAGGCTGTTCTCAAACTCACAATGAACCTCCTATCTCAGCCTCCCGAATGCTGGGATTACAGGTGTGGGCCACCAGGCCCAGCTAAACTGATTGTGTCTTCTTTATCTCCTCTAGTCCTTCTTTGTTGTCTCAAGGCCTTGGTGATTTTCAAGAAGTCCCCACTGGTTATTTTTAGAGAGTCTCAACTGGAAACAGACAAGACTTTAGCCTTGTAGGCTGGTTCTCATGTCACTAATTCGCAGTTTCCCAATTCACGGGAAATTGCATAAAGCAAAAACTCCACATGAAACAACTCTGACACCCATCAGCCACTCTTAGCCAATGAGAGAAGATCGAAGCATCCCGTGACCACCACGTCGCTCCCTAACACCCGTGAGATCTTGGCGAGAACAGACCAATAGCTCTTCCTCCCATGATGCTCTGCATCTGCACCATCCAATATGGAACCGCTCGCCACAGGAGGCTGTGGGTTCTTTAAGTGCAGCTACCGTGACTTTTGTTAATGTAATGCATTGAAATCTAAATAGACATCTGTGGCTAACAGCTGTTCCAGTGGCCACAGTGTAGGGTGTAACAAACAAAGTTAACTTAGCCTTTGAGGAAGAAGGAGTGATAAGAAAGAATGCAAGATCTTATCCAGATCACTAAAGAACCCATGATGATGAAAACAACTGCAAACCATGGGGCAAGGGGTGGGGATTTAGAGACCAGTGTTTCCCACACAGGATTCCCTGGAGACCTGGGCATTCCACAGGGTGAATAACAGCACCAGCAGGGGGAGGCATCTTGAGTAAGAAGAGGAATTCACGTGGTGACTTGTACAAGTGCTTCACTTCCCCAGCACCCACGACAGTTCTGTCTGCATCTATGAAATGGGGTGTTACTAAGGAAACAAGCAAACAAAGGCACTGTCTGATGTGTTTATTTTATGTACCTTTTTATTTCACCACTATGGATTTGACAAAAATACATCCTCTTGCCCCTCCTCTGCCCCTGCCTGCTCTCGTCCTGGCATAAAAGACCAGAACTGGTTGTGGCTGTCTTACATTCTCATTTCAGAGGGGTCGAAATCGTTTTTGTATTTTAGGTCACTGAGACCTGCTAAGCACTCATTTAAGAAAAATAATTTTTCCTCCCTGTTTGTGGACTCCAACAACTATCTCCTAATTTCTTCCTTTCAAGCAGAACCCCAGTTTTACTTGGGGTGGTAGTGTGGCCAATCATAGATGAAGAAAAAAAACTGTTCTAAGATAGCTATAGAATTCATCACCAGATGACTCACTTTCCCAGCCTCCCTTGCAACAAGGGATGGTCATATGCTCTGATTCTGGCCAATGAAATTCTAGAATTCTTTTTGGGGTGGGAATTCTTTGAAAGATTTTTTTTTTCTAATCATAAGGATAGAAACTCATTACACAGTGACCAGATTCTGGGTTTTTTGTTTTGTTTTGTTTTTTGTTTTTGAGACAGGGTCTCATTATGTAGATCAAGCTGGGTTTGAGATTGCTATGTAGCTCAGACTGGTCTCAAACTTGTGGTGATCCTCCTTTCTCAGCCTCCAGTGTGTTGGGATTATGGGCATGCACTGCCATGCCCTACTATGAGTCTTTGAATTTTGGGTGCAATTTGGCAACCCTGGAATACACATGGAAGGTGGAAGAGAAGGATAGATGGACAGTCTGGTTCCTTGATTACATCATTAAGATACTGAACTGTCTCTGAGATTGTCAATCTCCAGTTCTGTCATCAAATGAGAGAAACATATATTCAAAAACATCATTAGGCAAGCTTGTTTTTCCTAGGAGTAGAGTGTATCTGTTCTGTTTTGAGCCAACAAGGAGAATGTTGAAAATGGTGCTCTCTAAGTTTAAGGGCAGTCATTCAAACACTGGCCCAGTCAACCCTCCCTCTTTATGAAGATTTGCAAGGACGTGATGTTCACAGCAGTGACTCTCACAAGAGCACCAGCAAGTCAGATGGTAGAATCAGAACAAGAACAGCCAAGACAAGAACACAGTGCCAAGTGCTCACTCAATTCAATTCAACAAATATTATAACAATGACTTCCTTGTTGGCCAATTCCTTACCTCTCAACTTCTGTGATGGCTCTAGCTACCAGAAGAGGGAAGACTAGGATCCCTGGGTCCCACAAGGGGCACCCTATAAATAGCCCATTCACCAAAAAGCAATGAGGCTGCATACATCCATTTTTATTTCTCCAGAAGACATGAATTTGAGAATTCTTTTCTTTGCTCTAATAGAAAAAGTAAAGCCACTGTCATTATAGGCACAGGAGATCATTTGCAAAATGATGAAGACAGATTTTAGAGTCCTTCAGAACATCTCTTCCTGTAGAATATTAATTTGGCCTACTTTGTTGGCAAGAGGTTTGGAAGGTTGCCAAAAATGTATGACAATTAATCAACAGGAAATAAAATAAACACAAATTGCAGATTCTTGTCAGAAAGTGTAGGTCCTGATGTCTTGCTTTTAAAAGACAAACTTGCCTTTAGAAGCAATTTTAGCTTCTGCAGGTCAATTTAGGCCACACAGGCCACAGCAAGCAGCATACTGCAGAACCAACTGGTCAACCAGGAGCAAGATGACCAGAACCCTGTTGGAGAACTGAAAGCTCTGACCTGGGTGCTGGGCAGTCATGCAGGGTGCTCTCAGTGGTCTGGGGCTTCCCCTACTTGAGAGACAGCTCTAGATGACAACCACCCCTGCAACTCCAGCCTGAGTCCCTGAAGTCTGCTGTCCATGTAGACATTCGCTCTTGCCTGGTCCCGAGTCCCTTTGCAAGGCTGCAAGTATGTCCAAGGCATATCCAACCAGATATCAGGACAAAGGGACCTGGGCTCAGTTATAAGTTGGGAGGTGTTGGGAAACTCTTACATGGCTGACCCTCCATTCCCTCAACAAAATGGGACCATAATCACCTCTCTCTGTGTGGGTTTGCAGTGAGGATTATATGAAGTGGGAAAGCCTGAAAAATATTCAGTGGTCCAGCTCTACACATATTGATTTCTTCTGATTCCTCTTCAGTTTCCTCCACTATTTTCTCACAAAGTCCTGATGCTTTGTCCTCATCTGAGCCCCTTGCACCAAGGTGAGCACTACAGCTAGCAGTGAGGACTTCCACAGTTCTGCTCTCCATCTGGTTCTTGGAAACCTGATTGAGCCAAACCCAAGTCACCTTGTGAAACCCAGACACTGCAGTAGGCCAGGTCCAAAAGCACCTCCCCTCTCTCTCACCTGTCTAGTTTTGTTCCAGTTCCACCTTAAAGGACCCTTGGGAAATGCTGCAGGGGTCTTGTCTAACATGGTCACCACTGACAACAAATGCCACTGAGCTCTTGAAATGTGCCCACTCCAAATTTTGTGTTCTATAAGTGCCAACTTTTGAAGACAGTATAAAAAACTTAGTGATTTTTATATGGCTAGCACAATGAACATGATATTTGGATATGTTGGAATAAATAAAATATATTATTAAAATTAATTTAATTTTTTAACCAAGCTACTGAGAAATTTAAAATTATGTAGGCACCTTGCATTATATTTCTAGAGGACTATGCTCTAGAAGAAATTGCAGTGGTCCAGTGATACCTCTGCATTAGTTTTCTAGGATAGTTATAACAAAATAGCACCAACTTAGTGTCTTAAGGCAAAAATATATGCTTTGAAGATTCTAGAGGCTCTAAGGGCACTTTTACGGGACTTAGAGCACACACATAATCTGGAGTAACTGCCCCATGTGTCTTGGTTACTTTTCTCTCATTGCTGGGACAAAATACCTGACACCCAAAATGAAGAAAGGAAAGGTTTATTTAGCTCACTGTTTGTGGAGGTTTCAGTTCATACTCAGCTGGCTGCAAGGCAGAGTGGTATGGCACAGGGGCAACGCTTCAAGGCAACAGCCAGCAAAAGCAGCCAGAACAAAAGGGGGAGAACAAGCCTCTTTTCCTCCCTTATATTATACACAGGCCACCCCCACCTCCCATGGCAGGTGTAGCACTCACAAAATCTCTGTGCCCTCCTCTTGCAGAGGAGGAGGACATTTGCAAAGTAAGGATCCTGGCTCCCTGCCGAGTCTCTCAGTTAAACTTTTAAACTTCTCAAGTTGACACAATGTAACAACCATAACACAGTTCTAAGACCTTTTTTCCAAATGACGTAATTAATATTCATAGGTTTGGGGAATTTACAAGTAGACTCATATTTTGGGTTTCTAACACTAACCCACTATGCCCTCCTTTTCAGTGTGGTGATGAACCTGAGCCCTAATAGGCCAAGTGAGGAGATGTGAGAGGCAGGTACCCTACCTCTCCCCCATGCCATCACAGATAGGTCAGCAGCCTGGTGAATTGAAATACCAAATGCTCAGGGTCAGGAGGACTAAGCTGGATTCATAGTCTAAATTTTGTGCTCTTCCTTGAGATGTCCTCACCCAACAATTCTTTACTGCCTCCCCCTCCAGGCCAGACGCTGGGCCATAGGATAAAATTGGCACCATCTTCATATCAAAGGTGGCCCAGAGTTCCTGACCTGTGGCATCAGGTTTGCTGATTTACATTTCTGGTCCTTCATCTGATGCTTAAAAAATAGGTAAGATCAAGAGGTTTAGGGAAAATAGATAAATATAAATGTTTTTGAATTGCTTTGGGTAAGTACCAAGGCAAAAACAGACACAATCTAAAAGAACTTGCTTGCCCCTCTTGTGTAAGATAATGCATAACGTATGAACATGCAGGCAATGCATTTTCATAATGTGAGAGTCTCTTTTTGCCACCCTTCATAGAATCTCTTCCTTATTCTCTGTCTAGCTTCATTTAGACATCTGCTCTTCAGCTACACCTGCTCTGGCCACCAGATATAAAGTTAACTGTCCCTTCCGCATCCTCTCCACATGCATGTGTACATGCATTGTATTTTATGTGCTTGTGGACTTCTTTTGTCTGTGAATCCCACTGAAATATGAGATCTGTGAAGTCAGACATTATAAATACAGTCCTAGGGCCTGACCCGTGACCTGGTCCAGACAGTAGTGAACAAGGAAGGGATAGGTAAATTAATGGATGGATGGATGGATGGACAGATGTGTGACTGGACAGATGGATGGATAGAGGGATAGATGAATAGATGGACAGATGGACAGATGTGTGGATGGACAGATGGATGGATGGATGGATGGATGGATGGATGGACAGATGGATGAAAGGACAGATGCTTCTTTGACAGTTAAAAAACTCAGATGGTACAAGAAGGTCTATATGAAATTCACACTACAGTACTAAGTCCAATCCAGCCCCTTCCTAATACCTTTAAGTGCCAGTGAATGGACTTTGCAAAGGACAAAATATGCACTTTAATTTACCAGACCTAGAAATGCAAGTTAGGAGAGCACAGTGTACAGCTGAAATGCACTTCACTGGGAGCCCCACAAGACAGCAGCAAGGCAAGTATGGGGAGGGTCAACTCATTCTATTCCCACCAACCTTGAGGTTTGTCTGATTTCTCTGTCCGTGTGTCTAGAAAAGTTATTTAGTTGCACACATTATACCCTGAGTAGCTGAGTGCATACAATTTATGAGGGGAGCACTTTAATACATATTTAATAAAGCTGCAGACATTTGTACACCAAAGCAACAATGTCAAATGTGTTCGCTTTGGGAGACTGGATGTGACCTGTGGCAACGCTGGTGTTCTGTAGCAAGACGTGCATATTATAAAGTATCGCAGCAGAAGGCAGAGGATGGGTAATCTTCTTGGACCCTAATCATGATATAGGGTTCGCATCAGCGCTAGAGCCATCCACAGAGGCTAGAAAGTTAAGACATCAAAGAGGCACAAGGTGTGGGAGAAGGTGGAGAGAAGATAAGAGGCAACATAGTGGAAAAGCCATCATCTTCACACAATAGCCTTATTGGTGGCAATGATAAGGATGGATGTCTGTGCACGTTTGCTGTCTAGAAAAAGATTCTAGATGCTTGGCATGTGTACCCTGCTTTAATGCCTGCAACACCTCCACAGGCGGCTCTTTGTATCATTCTCATATTTTCCAGAAGACAAGATAAAGCCTTCGAGTGGTTGTGCAGCTTTCTCCTGAGGTTGCAAATCTGCAAGTCGGGATTGAAATCCAGGTACATTGAGTTCAAAGTCAACCCACTTGCGCATTCTGATGGTTCCAGAAGTAGCGTGGCTGCACTTGATTCTAAGTCCTTTTCCGCACCCGTGAGATCCCTAACTGAGGCAGAAGTAGCCAGCCAAAGACTTGTATTCTCATTCCTCAGTGCAAAGATCCTACAGGGAAGCAGCTCCCATCCCCTTCAGCCTCTCCTGGGAAGGGTCATGTGACCAGCGTAGGCCCATGCAGCAGAAATGATGACTGTCACATCCAGATCAAGTTTCTTGAGAAGCAAGTGCCTCTTCTCTAAGCTTCCTCTTGACTTCTTGGGCTACCTTGGAAGTCCTTTGTGGGAATGGTAGAGCCATTCCCCAAACATTCACGTTAGGCTGTTGCATGAGCAAGAAATAGACTTCTCATTGTGTCAAGCCACTGATCGTCTGTTTATTTGTTATAGCTGCAAACATTGCCTGACTAGTACTCATACTGATATTTAAGACCTGGCTCATATATCCTTTTCTTCTCTGTAAGAAAAAGAGCTAAGTATATGTATCCCAAACATTCATTGTTCAAATAGAGTATGAGTCCCATACAATAATGGTCAAATTAGATTTGGGGTTCTATAGAATTGGGATCAGATTAGAGTGGATATGCTGTAGAGTTAAGGCTACATTAGAAGACATAATGTATGCAGGACTCCTGGATTATAGAAAATACTCAGAACTGGCAGTTTCTGTTGCATTTACTTTTCTGCACCAAGTACAGCCAATTTGGTTTCAGTTCACTTTGGGTTTGAAGCAACCTATCCAAGTCAGCTTTATTTATCTAATGAAACATATGAACACACTTTTTATTACATTCGAGGTCTGTTCTATCCAAAGCAATGGCTGGGTGGGTTTTCTGTTACCATTCTGTACCAGGATCCAATGCACTGGCAGATGGCATTCCGCTCCCTTCTGGCCCTGTACTTAGAATCAGAAAAAAGGAGATTTTTTTTTGTAAGCCTCTGAGGATGTTTCTGTGGCTCCCATCATGGCCGTAGCCTGGCGTGGTGTCTGTTCTCCAAGGGGAAGCAGTTGGCACTTCAAACCCACATGTTCGCAATTTTCCCCGACAGTCTTATTCTCAAGCCAAAAGCTAATGATTAGAGAAGAAGTACGGTCAAGCAGATCTAGGGCAGAACAGAGCTGACTTATAAATAAAAGAAAAAGTAGGAATATGGAGAATGCTTTATCCACCTATTCATTCATTGAATTAACATTCGATTAGTTACCACTGAATTCCTTTGAGGTTCATTTGATAACTTACATTTTGTTAACTTTTATTTTAAAATAAGTATACACTTATAGAAATTGCAAAAATATTACAGAAAAGTACTGGGTCTCCTCTCTCTCTCCCTGTCTCTCTCTCTCTCTCTCCTCATTACGATAGCATCTCATGTAATTATCATGCATATCAAAACCAGGAAACAGATACTGGTATAATCTACAGGTCTGATTCTGACTTCACAAGATTTTATTTGTACTGTGTGTGTGTGTGTGTGTGTGTGTGTGTGTGTGTGTGATTTTATGCAATTTTATCAGATACATACTTTTGTGTAGCCATCAACACAATGTTTTTGGCTTTTATTCCAAATGAAAACGTATGCATATTCAGTAATGTTGAAAACTAGAAGTACCAAGAGCAATGACTACTACAGCGCAGCCCCTGAAAGGAAACCAGGTTTCAGCATTGGGTGCGTTTCCTTCCACAGGTCTTTGCATATTTCTGTGGGGTTCTGTTTTGTGTTTTAAACTTTAGCTAATGCTTGAGCACCTCCTGTGTGACAGCTATCACAGTCATCTATCATCGCTTTACCTCACCTTTGTAGCTCTAAACAGAGTTGCAAGTTAGAAGCAAAGCTGTCATGATCTGGATTGGAAACAAGAAAGGAAATCCAGGTTCCATGTGAGTCAGTGACTTGCCCAGAGACCTAAGTTCCCCGAGTGAGACAATTGGTCTGATGTCGTCAGCACTCATCGTGACTCTGGAGCCTGCCTACTGTCCACACTGCTACCTGCTTCTTTCAGCACGGAGCCCTCGTTGGGGAAATCCGCACACGCCCTGCTCCATCATCCAGGCATCACTACAAAGAGCATAGACCCAGTGAGCCGAGCACCAGTACTCAGAGAGAAAATGAGCTTACTGAATAGCACCACACTGCTCGTGAGCACAGACACCACACTGGGCCAGACCTCCTGCCTCTCAGTTCGCTGTTTGCCGCTACACCAAGGGAGCAGCCAGAGGCCCTCCTGAGCCCACCTCGTCCAGTCTCCACACCTGGGACCATGCAAGTTGGTCAGACACTTGCCCTCACCCAGCCAGATGCAGCTTGGCACTCCTCCTATCCCAGAGTGCCAACCAGCAGCAGCCTCACACCTGTACCCTGGCACCCTGCATGGCACCACCCGACCCTGTGCCCAGTGTGCAGCCCCAGAAATGGCCAAGACGCCCCTCTGTCTTCCCATCTGGAAGGGAAACAGCCTTTATTCTATTATTGGTATGACTTTAAAAAACCCTATAAAGGCACATATAATACTGAGCAGATCCTTAGCAATATCAAAGAGTGGAATTTCAATAAGGGCGTTGCATTAAATCTGAGTTGGCAAGAGCTTATAATAAAAGTACAGTAATGAGCAAGCTTTATGATAAAATTAATGTAATTAATTAGTGTTTGTAAAGGACTTCAAGATCACAGGGTGAAAGGTGCCAGCTAGAGAAAAAGTCATCCTAGAAATTACCACTATTATCATCTTAAGACATGGCATATATTATGCACTATATGAGCGTTTTCAAGCATATATTCATGTCCCAGCTATAACTACGTTAATTTATAGTAATTTGCAAATCAGGTCTCTGATCAGCCCTGGGAACCCTTTCTGGATCTCTAAGTGGATGAGGTTATGACTCAAGTGGTATTTTAAACTCTATCCCATGATAACCTATTAGAGAGCACAACCCCAGACCCCAGTATGTGCTCAAGTTAGAGACTGAAATTACAGCTGACGTGCTGGAGTCCTAGATGGCTTCCTGTGTTCCATGGCACGTCTTTGGGGGATTTAGTTGAGTTTTATTAAAAATGGGCCTAGAAACATCTCTTTTGTCCTCACTTTTCCAACTTTCCAGGACTTACACATTACTGTTTCTCTCTGATCCAGTAATATCCCCCAGGGCAGAAGCATCTTTTTGCTGTCACTCTGTCCCCAGAATGCACAAAACAGAGCTTGGCGTGGCTGTAGGTCTCAAGAAATTTGGGCTGATGGGGATTGCTCAGCTCAGAGGTTGCCAGTTCAAATTAGGGCTTTTATTTCTAACCATCCCACCAGACTAGTTTGAAAACAGACTATGGTATTTATTAACTGAACCACACAATTTCTATTGGGCTTTGGGGTATATAAAAAAAATTAAGCTAATTGTTTGATAGTAAAAGCCATACCAACAGGGAGTTTGGAAAATAACAAGAGAAATAGGGCATTTTCAGATATTGCTTCCCCAGGCATCTTTACGCTGTGGGTCAGAACAGCTGTCATTCTCACATAGTGATAGATGGCATTCCTGGTCAACCTTTCCCCGAGGGGTTGCGAACTCCTGTGAGGGTGCAAGAGGGTGGTGAGTTGGGGTGGTTTCTTTCATGTAGATGAGCCTAGGAGACTGTCTAAAAAGGAAACTATGAGAAGAGACTCTGCTTTAGTCATACTAAAGTTATGGTAGTGAATTAGCACACACTTAATGTAAGACAGATCTCCTGGATCTGAGCTCTAACTCTGTCTCTCATCGCCAGAGTGACTCTGGAAGAGTCCCCTCCCCCTCTTTTTATTTTTTTAATCAATTTCCTTTTTGTAAGGAAGGTAGAAAAAGGCAGTGGGTTGAGATTCTACCAGATTAGGGATAACAACTGTGTGACCGACTCCCCTCACCACACACACACACAAAAATGTGCACACCTCTCCTATTGGGTGTGCCACAGCAGACATTAGCAATTCATCATCAATCCCTTCCCACTGAGACCAGACATTACCAATCCATCATCAATCCCTTCCCCACTGAGACCAGAAATAGCTTTAGAACCCACTGAGTCCCAGGCCACTTCCACTTCTTAACCTGATTTGCCAATCAAATAAAAACCTAACTTCCCTTCAGCTCAAAAGATGTAAATTGTGCTGCAAATTTGCATAACACCAACCCCAAAGTACTGGGAGGAAGTATCAACATCTAAGTACATACACTTATTTTTTTTTTTTTTGCATGAAAGGTTTTCTGGCTGCCGCATTTAGTGAAACTTTATAGGAATTGTAATAACCTTTAAAACCAAGCAAAGTAAAAACATCATTATTAGAGTGTTCAATTAGAAATGCAAATACACTCTGCTAAACAATCTCCAAATGTAATTGTTTAACAACAAAACACAAAACAAAAAGGAAAATATAAAACAAAATGCCCAGGATACAAATTGTACTCTTCTGCTCCTGGGAGAGCCAAGAGCATATTTGGGTGGCCTGAGTATGTTTTTTTCACCATGACAGGGCTCACATTAGACATGGATCACACCCATTTAACTCTGGGCATCATTTGGCAAAACTCCAGGACATCTCCAAAGTGTAGCTCTGGTAAGTATGTAGGGTATGTTATAAAACCTCATTCACCCATAATGCACTGGTCGGCTTTCCTATTGCAGACAAAAATGCCTGACACACACAACGTGAAAGAGAAAATGGTTCACTTGGCTCATGATTTCAGAGGCTTCAGTCCATAGTCAGCTGATTCCATCACTGTAGGTGGAACATGAGGCAAGAAAGCAGCAGACCTCAGGGGTTCATGGTCTGATTAAATAGGTGGAGAAGGGACAGTTGAGCAACAAGTGCCAAAACACAGTGTAAAGCTTGTGCAAAAGGTGTTTATCCTAGCATGGAAGTAAGACCTAGATCTTGGGAGAGTTGCGTTGTCTTAGGAGTTTCATACTGAACCATTATCAAAGGTGTTTGCTGTCGTCATCTAGTGGCTAAAAAATAAATTGTGGATTCATGGGCACTGACACTCTATACACCCACCAGGGGTAACTTCGAATTAGGAAATGCTGCTATTAGTAGCATTAGTGTGGTCATCATCATTGTCATCACTCTAATGACCGGAAGCACTCACATAGTACAGAGAAGCAATGCGACTCTCATTTCCTAGTGCCACAAAACTTCCTATCTTCAAACAATAAGCATTATAGCTGACTTTTGTGGGTCAGGAATTCACGCAGAGCCTGGCTAATGATTGTTTTTCTCCACAGAGCTGTGGTGGGGGTCATGTGGTGGGACATAGCCAGAGCCTGGTCTGGTCAGGAGACTCCGTGGAGCTGCACTCACATGCCTGCCACCGGGCTTCACCGGTCCTGCTTCTTCTCCATGTGGTCTTGGCCTCTCTTCCCATGTACAGCTTCAGGGTCCAAGGACACCAGACAGCAGCTCCAGGTCTGTTAAAGGGAAGGCCTAGAACTGGCATGGCATCTCATCTGCCATGTTGTGGAGGTCAGACTATCCACGGTCCATCCAAGGTTTAAGGTGAGGCAAAAACTGATCCCTCCTTTCCATGGGCGAAGTGGCAAATATGCATGGAACAATGAAAAACTATGGTGATAATATGTAAATTTTAAAAATTTAAAAATTCATTGCAGTTAAAAAAAATCACAATGAATCCCCCTCCAGGATGGCTCCACTGTTTCATACCCACTTATCCCACTGTTCTTTCCATTTTCCAAAGCAATTCTGGAAATCTTTCATGAGTGTCTTTTCATGGCTACTTTAATGTTCTGAATCAATTCAAAACATTACAGCAACTTCTGTCAAATAAAAATATAATGATCTGTAACCATCTACCTATTTACTGGATCTGGCACCATGTGATTTCTGGCTCTCCCCCAAAGTCAAATTACCCTGAAAGGTAAAAGTTCTGATTCGATTCAAGACATCGAGGCAGTCACAATAGTCCAACTAAAGACTCTCACAACAGGGAACTTCCAGAACTGCTTAGGAAAGTGGCAAGAATGATGGTAAGTGTGTTCAAAGCAAGGAGCACTATACTGAGGGGGATTAATGGCAATGTGTCTCTTACTGTAATCATTTTTTAAAAATCTAAACATTCAGTATATTTTGATCACACCTCATCATTTATGGCCATCTTTAATCCATGCCAGTCAACTTTGAGTTACAAATTTGTTACATCCCTCACACAAGAAAATCACATTCTCCCTTTGCGAAGACCTCTGCTGTCATCTCCCAACCTTGGAGTCCAATATTCTGTTGTCTGAATCTAGTCAAAGTACAGACAAGGCTGTCTGAGCTCAGTTCCCCATGGACCATTCTTTTCAACCCCATATTTTGAAAACTACGGGGAAAGTTTACCTGCTCTCCACACATTCACCTGTGGGGAGGCCAAAATAAGACCACCGTAATCTCTCAGAAATATATCTTGTTCACCAGTCAGGCCAGTGATGGTGCTAAGACGCACAGACCAAGCCATCACCATAGCCCCCTTTGCCTCGAAAGCTTTGGGGTCCAGGTCTCATCTCCCCCACTGCATTACTATGATTATTTCAAGAAATAGTTCAAGATTAAAAACATATATGTTAAGACTGTTTGGATATTTTACTCACACTATAATAATCTACATATTATAATTGCTCTGCATGTATACATTTAGGATTTGTAATTATTTAAATCATGTCTTGGGATGACCATTTATTGCACTTAAAAATGTTGCAGGTTACCCAAAATAGATGTCACTTTGACATAAACGTCCTGATTTCTAAATCTTGCTTCCATAACGCTCGAGGCAAAAAATTTCATCTAAATATTATTGAATTCCAGCACGACATTAGCATGCAGAGATATTTACAATAACAGAGCCATTACAACTCAATCAAAAGCTGATTTCAGCCAGAATTATGCAGAATTAAATCTTGCAGGATTCAAATTATTAAAAATCAGAGACTCAATAAAGTGTGGTCTGGAAGTCCCATTTATCAAGGGAGTCGAAGTGCCTCTACAGTTATAGTGACTTTTTCATATATATTCTGCAAGAATTTGCATGCATTTTGAAAGATCAGAGTTTAATTCTTATGGAATTCAAGTAACTGTGCTATATTTATAAGGCAATGGAAGCCAGCTCCGAAACTGTTCTGTTTCCTTTCTGTATCTCACATTTGAAATGCATTGGTTTTAATTCTGGCTCCCACTGAGTAGAAAGATCCGCACTGAGACGGCAAATATAGAGAGAATACTTCTCTCCAATAAAGGCCAAATCAGGATGGCAAATAGAAGTAGCTAGAGGAAAATCCAAAGCCATTTATAAAGCTTGCTATGCAAGGAGCACAGCGTCCTTCTTTGGCCGTGAATGATCAAACCAAGATTTAATATATATATTTAATAAACCCTCCCTTTTAGACAACAGTTTATCTAAATAGGAAAAGAATTCATTTCGAAGAGAGCAAGGTAGAAAGACAGATTCAGAAGCAGAGAGGAAGGGAGAAGGGAAGGAAAGCATTATGTAGATGCAGCACTTTACCTCATCAGGAACCAGGAGGTACAAGGATCCATTCTCTGGGCAAGCAGCATTTACTTAACACCTGTTCTGTGCCACAGCCTGAGGTGAGCAGACAGGGCCTATCGTCTGCCCTCCGGCCCCTCGCAGCCTAGCTGGGGAGACTGAGATGGAGCCAGAAGCCCGCTGTGCCCCGCCGGGACCCAGGCCCTGTGCCTCCCGCCTGGGTCTTGTCACCTTCAGCGTGGTCCCATCCGCAGCGCACTCCACATTCTGCTGATGGAAAAACCGAAGTCCTGAAAAAGGATGCGCCTTCTCCAAGACTGCGTGGCAAACTGAAAAACAAAGGGGACCTCTCGCCCTGGTCAGCCTGGCTAGGGGCGAGGACGTGTGACAGAGGGAGACAAGATGAGGGGCCCCCACCCCGGTTCGCACTCTGAAGCTCAAGAACAATTCCAGATCACTCGGGCACCGCCGGGCCCCTGCCTGGCTGGAGGCACCGAGACCGAGGGAGAGCCCGGGCGGCCCCGGTGCAGGAAGTGGAGGCCTCGAAGCAGGTGCCCCCGGGGGTGGGGGGCGGTAGGTCCTGCCCACAGCACAGGGCCAAGCACAGCAGCTCTGCCAGGGTCTGCAGCTCTGCCTCTGCCCAGGCACCTGCGTCTCGACCCCAGAGGGCCGCGAGTTCTCCCTCCGGCTGCAACCTTTTAGCACCCACGTTCTGTATGTGGCCCGGCCGCATTTGCAGTACATGGTGGGCGTTCGCATTCCTCTCAGGGAGGTGGTCCAGGCACAGAACATGTCTTAGTACTTTGTCCTTCCCCTTCCCCTTCCCCTCCCTGCTGCCTCGCTCCCTCCACCTCTGGATCCCTTTCCAGTTTGCAAAAAAGGTCTGCCTCTGTTTTCCATCACCCATCTTTTATTTTGCTCTTTATTGATACTTTTTGTTTCTTCTAGAAGAGAAGCAGGGTTGTTGAAGCCTGTGTGTCTGATTAACTATTTAACATGACAGCCTCCAGGTGCATCTGTTTTCCTACAGAGGACCCAGGTGTATCCTTCTTCTTGGCACAGTAGTACTCCGCTGGGTGTATGGCGACTTTAAAGTGTGGTCTCCCCTGGCCTCTGGGTGGCAACAGCAATCAGGAGACAGCACGCCCCATCTAGCCCCGGATGTTCCGTTTGTCTGCAGGAACTGCAGATGGCTCCTGCTGGTCTCTGAGGGCCCCTGAGAGTCAGTCACTGCACCGAGGGTGGGTGGAGCCCAGCCTGGTCCAGAGCACAGAGCCGTCCAGAGGCAGAAGTCAGGGATGAGCCGCTCTTTTGGGCATCTCACGGGTCGCTGCCCGCAGCCGTGGAGTGGACGGTGGCCGCCTGCAGCCCTGTCTCAGGCAGGCCACCCCGGGTTCTCAGAGAGCAGCCACTGAAGAGACAAAGCCCTTCCCTGCAAACCTCCGGCAGCTGAAGCAGCCACGGCTCCTGGACCCACGGCCAAGGGGAACCGGACCCCTGGACACCTGCCCTCCGTCCTCTGGTCTCCGGGAAGCGTAGCACCTGTTTGCAGATCGTCGTCTGTATCGTGACGACGCTGCTGACCTGCAAATGCCTCCACCCCCAAGTGCTGGTGGAGACCCCCACACCCGCCGACCCCAGCCGATGAAGCTTGAAAAGGCGGCTTGAGCACAGGGACGTGTGCAGGTGGAGGAGCCAGAGCCGAGCCCACCCCGCCAGCCCCGGGCCCCCGCAGCCTGGCGGAGAGGTCCACGGCCAAGCAGCAAAACTCAGTGAAGAAACGAGCTCGTGCGTGGCCACTGCGTCGCGGTGGGGTTCGCGGTGCTGCACTAGGGCAGCTGCGTCCCCCACAGCGGATCGCCCCTCTGTGGCCACACGCTCCCCGTCGGAGCCGGGGAGCAGCCGCTCCATCCTTGACCTGTTGGTCCCCTTGTTTGCTCGAGCACGGATTCAGCGACTTCCCCTCTTGTGTCTCCTATCACAGGTGCTGCGGGAGGGGCCGGGACTTCGCTCCCCTTGCGCATCCCCTCCGATGGCTTCGCTCGCGCCCTCCAACCCCTGCCCTGCACCCCTGGCCACCCGCACGCACCCTTCCACGTTCCCACTGCACACGATTCCCCTGACCAGGAAGGGGCGGAGCCCTGGAGAGACTCAGCGCCTCCCAACCCGGCCGCCTGCGGTCTGCTTCCTCTACAGTCTCAGAACCCGGCCTCAGCCCGGCCGACTTCTCTGAGCCCCAGAGACCGCGCTGCAGGGAGATTCGGGGTTCAAAACAACCTCCGGCTCCGTGGTGCGCGGGGACCGGTCCCACAGCAGGAGAAGCGGCAGGTTTGCAAATGCAGAGGGATTGAGCATTCCAGGGAACCGGTGAGAGCGGTGTCACCCCACCCACCCCTTGCACCCCATCATGGTTGTGTCCCCAATGTTCCAGCTGCCCGCATCACCCACATGGGGCTCGAACCCCTGAGGTGCAGACCAGACACTCAAATAAACGATGGGAGACGGTTGCACGGGCTGCAAGTCGCCCAAAGCCGGGCACTGTCACCAGGGCGGGGTGCCAGTCAGCGGCGAGAGGTCCAGCGGACCCTGCCAGGGGAAAGCAGGGCACCGTGAAAGCGCTGCGCTGAAGGGGTGGGGGACTTCGTCCCTGCAGGGCTCGGGGAGGCTTCGCTCGACTAACGGACAGCCGAAAGGGACAGTCCGTGCGAGGTTTCCGGCTTCTCCTGGCACGGAAAGCTGGTTCCTGGGGGACCCAGATCATCCACGCAGCCTGGTGTACGGGCATCTCCGATGATGTCTCAGCGTCGCTGCTCCTAGAGTCCGGAGGATCCGGAGATCTGACAACCAGAACCCGAGGGAGGCCTCGGGCTGAGACTGACTGCTCTTCTCTGCGAAAGAACAGCACCAGAAAAAGTTACTCGCGATAAAACCTGGAAGACAAAGATTTTTTTTAAAAGCTGCATGCAGTGGTGCACCCTTCACCTCTAGAAAGCTGAAGCAGGAGGATCTCAAGTTCCAGCCTAGTCTGGGCAACTTAGGAAGACTCTGCCCCAAATAAAAAATAAAAAGCATACTGGGGGTTGCAGCCCAGTGCTTTAAAGGCTACAATAATAAATCCATTCATTAAAATAGTAAAAATTTTAAAGGACCTTCAGGATTGCAAGATGACCTTCACTGACGCTCCCTCAGCACCCCCCGCCACCCCCAGCGCATCCTCTGAATGTCTCTGAACACATCTCGGGGCTCTGGGCATTTGTGAGGAGGGCTGAGGGCTTGCACATGGCCTCACTTGCAGACCTGAGAAGCGCTTTTCAGCTCTGGATAGAGGAGCGTTAAGGGCGCCGTCTCTGTTGTTTAGGAGAGTGAGCTTTCTGTTTGCAGAGCTGCTCCTGGGCCCCGTCCGCCCTTCTGCAGGACACTTTCTGAGGCAGATGGCCCCTAAACACCACCTTCCAGGTGAGGTCACCACCTGTGTGGCTCCGGTACATGTCATTGTGTCATAATTCTTTAAAAACCAGTGACTCGCGTGGTGGCTTAGAGGAGGGCGATCTATTCCCGAGTCTGTGTCACCTCCCTCAGTCCACGCATGTGGCCACAGGACCCAGGACCCATGGCTTCCGTGGTTTGTTTCAAAGGACCGGAGTGGAACCACCACAAAAACACAAACGCAAAAAATACCATGGGAGCCGAGATCAGAACACAGAGCCACAGACCCAGTCCTGAATCTGTATTTCTACAAAAACATCCAGCACCATGCTAAATGTTTGACAGATCATTACTGGATGGATCCATAGATGAGTCGATCCACTGATAAGCAGGAGACATGCAGGGCTGGGTGGAAGGGGCTGCCCGCGTCTACTTCCTTAGGAGTCTTGGCTGAACTCTACTTGAACACTCTGTGACACGCTGCACACTACTTTAGTCTTCGTTTTAATTTTTATTTGCACTAGACCGTGTTTGCAGTACACAGTGACTACATTCCCCCAGGGGAGTCAGTACACGGACACACCACATCCTAACTCTTTTTCTCTTCTTTTCCTCTCCTCCCTTCTCCCCTTGCTCCATCTCTTTGTTCCCTTCTCGTTCCCAAAAGATCTTTCTCCCTGATTCCTATTATTCATCCTTTATTTTGATCCTTAAGTTATTTATACTTTGGGTTGCTCACATAAGAGAAACCATTCAATATTTATTGTTCTGTGTCTGATTTACTTCATTTTACATTATGGTCTCAGGATTGATGCATTTTCCAACCTATGATTCAAATTCATGCTTCTTCATGACTGAGTAATATTCCACTGTGTATGTTTAACATGCTTTCCCTGTCTACTCACTTGCTGATGGACTTCTGGACAGTTTCTTAACTTAGCTGTTATAAATTGTGCTGCTATAAACACAGGTATCAGTTATCACTGGGATATGATGACCTTAACTCTCAGCTGTTCTCTCCTGCATGTCTTCCCCAAAGACACAAAGGCACCACAATTGGGTAAGAAGCCTCAGCAACTGGACCAATTTCCACAAATGTCAACAAAATCAGAACTCCGTGGGCATCATCAGAACTCTGCTCTCCAAAGCCCCACTTCCACATTGCTTCAGTGAAGACAGCCAGGGCAGCACCAGGGACTGCACCCCACATCCACTCTTGACACGATCATCTGAGGTCTCCCCACTGCAAGCCGGAAGTGGGGGAGGACAGGACTCACTGGTCAGTGAGAGCCGGAACAATGACTGCAATGTGGCAGGACAGCCAGTGGTATTTGTGCGTTTTTATTTTCAGCATTGAGAATGGAACCCAGAGTTTTGCACTGAGCTACATCCCCCAATCCACTTCTATTTTTATTTTTTTATTTTGAGACAAGGTCTCACAACATTGCTTGGTCACCCACTGGGGTAGAGCTTGCCACCCTCCAGGTCAGCAGAGAAGAAAAACAGGGGAATTCTTTCCTTCTGCATTCGAGTCAGTGTCCTTAAGATATATTTCTTATGCATCTTCTCATCTATTACTGGCCAGATATGTTGCAAGAAAGGCTGGAAAATGTTGCTTTGCATTGTTGGAGCAATGTGCCAAGCTAAAAATTGGGTTCTTGCTCTTGCCTAAGAAAGGAGACGCAAAACATAGCCTCTGCCACTTAGGAAAAAATGGCAATGCAGGGGTACAAGGTAGTAAAAACCCAAACCCAGAAGAAAGCAAACATGTAGGATAATTAGGTATCACACACAGGGTGTGATTGGGAAAGAGTGAATATAAAACTTATTTATTGCAGTAAAAGACATGCTGCCACGAATCCCCTCCGAGTCCTCTATCCTGTCATTTAGTCACTTTCTGAAGCA
>RJWT010013113.1:0-21962 GCA_004365215.1 Cuniculus paca | reverse complement strand
TAAATACTAGAGCTTGGCAATTCTCACCTTGTGACTTGTCTCCACTTACTGAAACAGAGATGAATATCTGCACTACTGATAATCACTGTCATTAAAAGTCATATTGTATAATACAAAGAGGACTAAATTCTATTAGAAATGTATTCTGAAAGATATAAGGGTGAATCCATGTGTGCGAAAATGTTAAAACATAAACACTGTGACAAGATGAGCAGGATTTATAAATGGTATCTAAGTATTTGCTTCCCAGATGATGTATCTGAGTTCAAGAGCAACCAGAAGTAGGTATCATCTACGAGTCTCATAAACAGCAATGGGTAACATACATACTTGCAGCTTAACAGGCAGAATCATAGATATGAATGATAGCTTCTATAGTTACCTTACTTTTCTCTTTGGTTATTTGTCATTTCACTGGTTACATTTCAATAAAAACCAGAAATATAAGCAATATAAATACAAATTATGGGCAATATAGTACTATGAGAGATATTATTTTGCACTTGTTTAAATAGGATAATAAAATTTAAGCAGCACAAATTATTCATGTGTGGTATGAATGTATCACAAATTATACAATCCATATATTCTTTACAAATGTTCTGTATACAAGTTGTATACAAATGTTGTATATAAAATACGGTAAATTCACTAATTTTTTAAGTGTTTGCTACTTTAAGGAATACTATAAAATATAGGATTCTCAAGCAAAATAACCTCTTAAATTTGTGGATTCCAATGCCAATACTTCCATAAATGAATCAATCTGTGTTGTATATTTCTAACTTAAATTTATAAATATTTGTCTTAGAGTACAGTATAGCCACATTGCCAGTGCTATTCTAGCTGGTTGTAATTGTTCATATAATGTGATCTGATCTACAAGTTTAAAGGGCCATGGTCTGCTGTGTAGAAAATGAAGTGTAGATGGCTAGAAGAAAGCTGGTGATTGTAATAGGAAGGTCTTGGACTGATACAGAAAATATGATGAACTGGATTAGGATTAAGGTGTGGAAATGAAGAACAAAATGGTTGGGAGTATTTTTCATAGTCACTGGACATATCTACTAATGAACTGGATGTAGGAAAGAAAAGCAGTGGACAATAACTGCATCAATGTGGTGCTCCTTTTTGATATGAAGAAGACTTCATCAAAGCGAGTCTCGAAAAAGATTTCTTTTTTGGCAATGTTGACTTTGAGATGCTTACTAGATATGCAAGTGATGTCAGTTTTCTCCCTTGTTAGGTTTTAATAATAGTGAGTACTTTGAAGCACTGTTGTCTAGAGTAGAAGTGATGTATTTAACTCAATCAGCAGACTGGATAGTGTATGAGTGCTTAATGTTAATAACTGTTTTTATTATTATTTTGAAGCACTCAGAAAATGGTAAATGTTATCGAAACTAGAAATAGAGAACAGTCACACTTACTGATTTAGACTGAAAAACCACCTGATCAGATTAAGTTCAAATCAACAGACATTTCTGAGCACTTGACAAGACCCAGGTATTGCATGAAGTACTAAGAATAGAAATAAGAATGAAAAAAAGACAAAATCTTTCACAAAGATCAGAGCAAATTATGGAAGAGAATGGACTGCTCACAGGAAAGACATCACAGAAGAAACAGAAAAGGGTACAAATTATTGACTATTCTGCTGAACATGAAAGAAGGCAAAGGATTTGACAGAGGCAGCTAAGATGAGTGGGGCAGGAGACAAGCAGTATAACAACACCTGGATAAGCTCAGAGTCTTTTCCACCAGAGGAGATGTGTTCCAACAAGGGAAAGTTGATCAACAGCATTATCTAGAAAGAAAATTAAAGGTGACTCAAAACTGAGAAAATGTCAGAAGATCACAGGTGACTTTCATCACTTATAGATACAGGAGAAAACCAGACACCCAGGACTAATGAGAAAGCAGTGAAGAGGCAATGTCATCTGGGGTAAAGTGGTGTCACAGCAAAAGTTTGACACAGTAAAGAGAAAAAAATAAGTGCAATCCTTAAGACTAAAGGCTAATCCTTAAGACTCAAGGCTAACAAGGAAGCAGGTGAAAGATTTTCATCTTAACTTTCCACAAAAGAGAAAATAAAAATTGAACAAAGACCTGGCGCTGAAGAAACTACAAGAACTAGCAGTAATTTGAATGTTCTTCCAAATGTTTCTTTTTATTCACATGATATATACACATGGAGAGAGAGATACATGCCTGAAATCTATGTACACATACCTGAAGCAAAGATATACATGAATGTCACTACTTGCATGTATATACATTTAAAGACTTGTTTTTATCAATTTATATATGTCTACAGATATATTTTATGCATGACTATGCATACATGAAATTTAGGCATATGTGTATGTCAGTGTATATATATAAAGATCTCTTTTTATCAACCATTTCCACCTTATGAGAAAATTGGACCAGCATGCCTAAAGTCATGGTTATGGTTTCAAGAATAACACCTATTCTATGTTCTTATATTTGAGTGTTTCTTTCTTAATAATACATTGCAAAAATGTTTCATTGTGAATACAGGAGAGCATGGAGTGCAGATTCTCTGCCCTGCTTTCAATATGCTTTCAGACATAACCTCCAGACAAGTAACTGAGCCTTTGCATGAATCTATATTCTTACCCAAGGATGGCTGGAAATCTCCTTCATATTGTAAAACAGTATGAGTGTCTCAGTCTCTGGCACCCTATAGAGATGAAAATTCATTCCAACCCTCTAAAAATTGAAGAAGGTCCTAATTTGAAAAACAGTAAGCCTGACACTGCTAGATTTTAGAAACTGGTATAAAAAGAGACATGATCAACAAGGTAACCAAATATACTGCTCAGGTAGTGGGATGAGGTCACTGTAACGAAATACAGGAAAAATAACACAAGTCCATGTGTAGGACAAAATGTGGTTATACTCTCCAAAAGAAAACAAATTTAGATTGGTAATTATATTATTAATTGATTTACTAGTTTATATAACTAATTGCATCACAGACTCAATTTAACATGAACGATTGGTTCAGAAAACTCTGAAAAAAACAGACTTGTTTTTAATAGAGATAGATAGATGATAGATAGATAGATAGATAGATAGATAGATAGATAGATAGATAGAGCAAGCGAGCAATGGCCAGCAGAAACACTGAGATGACATGACACCCAAGATTTGGAGGCAGATTTATTTACACTGATGGGCACCAATCAGGATCAGTCTCAAAATATCAGGCCCTGATCTCTGGTGGTCTAGAGTTTATATGGGGTAAGCAAGCAGGAAGTACAGTGGCAGAATGGCTTATCCACTGGGATTGGTTTATCTAGTGTGCAGCATAGTGATCAGCTATGCATCACAGTGACCAGCCATTTCTAAAAGACAAGAGCAACCAGATATAGAATAGGAACTATTACCTAGGCAACTAAGAAACTGAATTATGCTGGCTGGGAAAGGGAGACATTTTCTGTTACATTTCCCTCCTCTTTTAGTTTCCTGGCCAATCTTTGTTGGGTATATTATGTGATCTTCTGAGACAATGTTCAACTAGAATCAGTAACATAAGGTTGTCAGTTATCCTAGGATGGGCTCTAGCCAAACTCCCCAAGATTGTCTTATCACAGATTTTTTTCCTAAATTGTTTTTAGGAAGAGACATAATTTAGGCCTGTCTGTTCTGTAACATTACTCTGGCAAGGGAGTGAGGAGGTTAATCTGATCTAGAAGAGTGTTCAATGTGTCTTGAATGCTCATAAAATCTTGGTCAAGTGTCTGATTGATTGTTTTATTCTCTTGGCACAACTGTCCATAGAGTTTAGGCAAAAAAAAAAAAAAACACAACTAGAAGGAGGTGGAGAAGCAAGGACTGGGATAAGCAGAAACTACAGCTAGCAGTGCGGCAGAGAAGCAAGGACTGAGGTAAGCAGAATGCAGGTCAATTAACAAAAGTCATAGCTATCAGGGGTGCAGGGATGCAAGGACTAGGGTAAGCAACCTGAAAAGACACGAAAGTCAAGGGGAATAGGTATAGAGCAATCCTGTGAACAATGTCCTTGGGTTTCAGCCATGTGTGGACTGGTCAGCATCCAGAATCACCAGAGCAGGGCTTTGAGTGTTTTGTCTCTCCAGAGTGAGCCTCAGAGAAGCTGTCCAAGTAAATTTCTTTAGCAGCTCTAAGGCTGGATTTCTGAAACTTGTAGAGGTAGTTAATATGTACCTGGGTTATATGTGTGCAGGAATGTCTACAGATATAACTGCTATTTTAACTAGTTACAAGATATTTTTTTAAACTTTTTTAGAACTTTTTGGCCTGTATGCTGTATGTAGTTTTTATTTTAATCTAGTTTTTTAGTTACTTCTGCTACAAATGCAGGCCCATGGTTGCTGCCAGTGATCAAAGGTAGGCCACATCTAGGAATAACTTTTTAGAGCAGGATCCTACAAACTTTTATTGTCTTCTCAGTATGGGTAAGAAATAGGAGATCAGGGTCAGTGACACAGACCTGAGCTGGCTGCAAGGGTGCAGGTGCCCACACTGTGGCTTAAGCTTGTAGAACATCTGGTGGTGGTAGGTCTGGCTCTGCATCATTAGTGGTAGGTTTCCAAACAGCACCAGAAAGCAGTAGCAGGAGAGCTTTGGCCAAAATAACTTTGTCCAGTGTGACCACAGCATATTTAACCTATCCTAAAAGAGCAACTTCCATCTGTAAACAGGGTATTACAGTCAGGGGGATTATTTTTTAAATCTTATCAGCTCGAGAACACTTTATCACACAGTACCAGGCAGTCATGGTCTTTTGGGCCCAGCTCTGCAGGCAGGTATGTGGCAGGACTGAGTGGTTTTATCACCACAAGAATCAAGCTGGGATTTTTGCATAAGAGTCCTTGGCACTGGGTAAGGGTCCAACACAGTATATGGCATCTGGACAGTTAGGTCTTGGCCTAAGGTGAGCTTGTCAACTTTCTTGATCAGAAGGACAGTGGCTATTAGAGCATGGAAGCAAAGGGAGAAGCACCCCTTAAGAACTGAATCCAGGTATTTGTACAGGTAAGCCACTGGGTGCTCCAGGGATTGACAGTCTGAGTAAACATCATTGTTTTTGTGAACTCGAGGATCCAGATTCTATAAAAGCCAGCAACTCTAAGAGATTTGCTGTTTCTTTCTTGTAACCAGTTTCTGCCAGATATTGTAGTAAAGCTTTTGTGCCTTTCCAGCAGGCAGCTTGGGTATCATTAAATAGAAGGGCTTTTTTTAAAGAGAAAACAAGTGTTTGAATCTCTGACAGGTTGAGTCCAGGTCAGTTGGCTTTTGAATCCAGAACTAGGATCTTTTCATTTAAAGACAAAGAAGGGCTGGTTGACAGGAGCCAATCAACAGGAGAAAAGGGCATTCTTTTTCTTTTTTCTTTTTTTTTTTTTTTGTCTTTTTGAAACAGGGTCTCACTATGTAGGTCAGGCTGGCCTTGAGCTTACTTTTTAATCCCAGGATGGTCTCAAACTCATAAGGATCCTCCTGCCTCAGCCTCCCAAGTGCTGGAATTACAGGCATGCACCACCACACCTGGCCAATAAAGGCACTCTTTAGGCTGGTGTACTAGCAGGCTGTGGGTGGCAGAAGACTGAAGCAACATATATAGAGTGGTGACATTGGCAGCTCAGAGGTGTTGAACTGATTTCACAGGCAGGAGAGGTGCATTTCAGCAGTTTGATGGTCTATGAACATTTTGCAGTTTTGAAACCTCTGGATGTGTGGTTGAATTTCTAACCGAATCTCTTGTGGCATGGGATACTGTTTGATACAGGTGAGGGTTGCCCTGGGATGGAGTTTCACAGTTAGAGGCAGGTAGCCAATGGCATGTAAGCAGAAGGTTCTAGAGGGAGGGCCCCTGTGGTAGAACACAGCCAACGGCTAGCTGGAACCAGTTCAGTTGACTGGAAGTAGATGAATTGGAAGTGGACAGTGAAGTTATAGGTGTTAGCAACTGCAGTGGCTGACAAGAGTACCAAGGTGGAATTCTCAGGAAGAATGGGCCACTTTTTTTTTTCTCTTTGAGACACAGGGAGCAGTTTGGTTTCATTTTTAATTCTGTAAAAGTCCTTTTTCTTGCAGTCAGGGACTGCGGGTTTTGACTAATTAGGTCCCATCTCTGACTTCTTAGTGTGTATTTTGTACCCTTGAATGGTGGTGCAACAAAGGGGGGAGGCACCCCAAAGGGAGACCATTCAGATGCCCACCTGGCCATGTCTCTTTTGGGGACCTAGGAGTGACTTAGCTAAGGAGGGTGCAAGGCCTCCTTATGCCATATGTTGATCACCACAGAACCATAGGTGAGGGCCCAGTCAGCCGCAGCAAACAGTGCTTCCCAGTCCTGGTGCACAGATGGAGCAGCCTATTACTTACACAGTCTGTTCTACTCATTTACACATTCATTCAGCGGACACTCAGAGGTTAAACATTCCAACTCCCTTCCCTTGAGGGTGGTCCTGAGTAACAGGAATTGATCAGACTTTTCCTTCTGCTGGAGCTAAACAGGACTGACAGATAGACTAACTGGGATGCCCCCAAGGGTCTTACCAGAATCAGGCAGGCAGGCAGGCAAACAGACAGACAGACTGTGTCCTCTTCCCTTTGGGGTCTGATGTAAGCTGCTCAAGCAGGGACCCAGGAATCCTCCTCCAGACTTCTGAGGGAGCTCAAGAAATTTCTAGTTCCATCAGGACCTGGAGAGGTCCTCACAAGGGCCATAACTGGTGATCAAAGAGGTCAGCATGGTTGGTCTTCCTGGCCAACTCACCAGATGCAATGGCAAGCAGAAACACCAGAATGACACCCAGAATTTAGAGTAGATTTATTTATATCAATGGGCACTGATCAGGATCATGCTCAAAATATCAGGCTCTGATCTCTGGTGATCTAGGGCTTGCATGGGATAAGCAAGCAGGAAGTGTAGAGGCAGAAAGGCTTGTCAGTTGGGAATTGGTTTATACAATATGCATCATAGTGACTAGACATGCATCACAGTGACCAGCCATTTCTAAGAAACAAAAGTAATAGGAACTGGAACAGGAACTATTAGCTGTGCAACTAAGAAACTGAAATATACTGGCTGTGGGGTTGTATTTTCTGTTACAATAGATAGGTAGGTAGGTAGGTAGGTTGATAGATAGATACTAGTCTAAGGACTATATTAAATATTTTAACAGACAATATTAGCCAGTTGGGTGCTTACTGTATGCAGTGCTTGTTTTACCTATATTACTTCAGTGCTCACAACAACCATATGAAGTGCAACTCTAATTCCCATCTTGTAGGTAGGAAAGCCAGATACAAAATGGTTAAGTAATCAAACAGCTAATTGGCAGCCCCAGAACTTTAACTCGGGCACTTTGACTCATGGTCTTTCACCTTACCCTTCACTTTCTACTCTCCGCTACAAATATTTATCTACTACCTTTGGTCTTACAATCATTTTACTATGCATTGGGACACAATAATGAGCAGGCAAATAGACCTGAGTCTTCATGGACTTACAAAATATTGGAGATAAAGACAAAATGAGGAGTCAAAATACAGTGTACTAAGTATAATAATGGAAGATATATAGGCATAATAATGGAGGCCTAGGGGCATATAGGAGGGGCACAATTTAAGTATCTTTGGAGGGAGGGTGGAAATTAGGGAAAGATCCCTGAGGCAGTAAACAAAAACTGAAAAGATAAGTAGGAGAAAGGAAATTGGAGGTAAGACTATGAAGATGAGGACTGAAAGACTGAGTATGCCCAAGGGGAAGTGAAAATATTTGCAGAATGGAGCAAGCTATTACAATTTCTTGAGTTGGAAAAAAGAGAGGTAAAAGAAGATGAAATTGGAGATCACACAGAGATTTACATCATCTTTCAAAGTTGGAATTCTGTCCTAAACCAAAAAGGAACCCCTAAATGGTATTAGAAGAAAAAAGGTAGGAGGATCAGAAGTTCACATACAGCCTAGGCACCTTAGTGATTTAGCAAGACCCTGTCTAAAAATTTTAAAACGAAAAGGAAGTGGTAATAGGGAAAATTAAGAAAGGACAAATTTAAAAAGCTTTGGGTAAGAAGCACAGAATGTGGTAAGGAAGCGAGGTGGGGAAAATCTGTCAGAGTTAGCTACTAAAGTTCTGGTCTGCCAAATCATCTTTTTATAACAGGGCACATCAACCTGATACAGAATTAGAGGATATAAAAAGCTAAATTGAACCAGGGTTCAAATTCTGCCGGTATGTGGGATCAGGAACAAGTGAGTGGAGGTTGCCAGCAAGAAAATAATTTAAAGGATGGAGTACAAAATCTAAGTAATGAGGAATGGAGGGAGAAAGAGACAGAGACAAAGACAAAGAGACAGAGAGAGACAGAGAGAGAAGTACAGAATTCAAGGAGCTGAAAGTCCATCAGGCTGTGGAGGAAGAGACATTGTGTAGTGAGTGAAAAAAAGAAAAAAGTCACGGACTGGGGTCAGCAAATGGGATGTGGAAACATCATGATGAGTTGAATAAAGCAGTTTCAGGAAACATAAGATCTAAAGCAATGCCAGTTGATGACATGATCTGTCTTGATACCAGGACACTAAAGAGGCAATGCAGTAATAATGGTATAGTGTGGAAGAAAATAGCAGAGAGAAGAAAAGTGTTACCTTGAAGTCACTGAGATGTTGAAACAGAAGAAACTGCGGGATGCAGTAGAGTATTGGGAACAAACAATATTAATGTCTGCCTTCCCATATCTGAATCCAATCTCAGGTAAGGACTGGATCTAATCCCCCATCTTCAACAATTTTTGTGTGCTCAGTTTAGTTCCTGGCAGACAACAATGGAACAAGAAACACAGCCGCCAAGTGTTTAGATATGGCAAAGCAAAGAGGAAGATAGCCTCAGCCCAGTATGCTCCCTTTTCACAAGACCTGAGGGATCTTTACACAGGCTGTGACACAAGACTGTAGGCCTGTCAGATGCTATGATTCCTGTACACACACAAAAAGTAGAAGGCTGCAGTATTTTCTCCCACACTTGTATAAATCACAAAAGTCTATCCAATCATCCATTCAAAAAATATTAATTAAATGCTAGCTATCAGCCAGGCACTGAGAGCATAGATACTGTCCCATCTAGTCAGGAGCTCAGACTCTGTTTGCAATGACTTTCAAAGTCACTATGACAGCCTGCAGGTTGAGAAACCCTTCCTGTGCTCACCTAGAATAGACACCCCACTCACATCATAACTGGGGAAGTGATAAGTACACTTAATGCGTGAGGGATTTTTTAAGAAATAAATTATTCCACTCACTATTATTTCTTTCACTAGTACCTTGAAGGAAAAAGTGAAAATTGGAAAACATAAATATGCAAAATCATGGACAAGCCAGAGAGAATTTTTCTGCTTTTCTAACAACCAAGACCCATCTTCAAGTCATAAAAACAAATATATTTATGCAGGAGAATTATACTATATATACAACCCAAATAAGTCACACTTTTAAGTAAATAAGTAATCATTTTTATGACATAAAAAAGCTAATAATTTAGATGTGAGGGTATATTTAACTCTTCCCAATAACAAGATCTCCAACCTGCGGTTTCACAAAAGAAACCACCTTTTTTGATTTCCAAGAAAACATCCTGAAAATTGTTTACTGGTGGAATGATCCAAATTTTTCTTCTTCATTGATAATGGATTTTCTTTTAATAAATTTGTAAACATGCAGCTCATTAAAATCTTCAGTCTCAGCAAAGCCTACAAAACATCAAGATAATTTTAATGCCAAATAGATCAGAAAAAATAGTAGAATGTTTTTCAGCTGTACCGGCACTCAGCTTGAAGCTATAGGGGAAAATGTAATGCTTTCTCTGCCTGCTTGCTTATCATGCTATTTATCAAAACTCAATATGAACATATTATTTTACATCAGGCCAGCATCATTTTAGCAGACTAAGACTTGCAACTGAATAAAGTATATGGTATCTGTGTTCTTTGTAGATATGAGAAAGAAACTCATTTATACATACACATACAAAACACATACTTCAAATATAACACAGATTTTTTTAAAGATGGCAACAACCCAATGACCTGCCCACCAGCATGGCTAAAATATTAAAACTCTTGGTAGTTTCATGTGGACTTGAGCTTGATTGTTTCTTAGTTCTGCTTCAGAACCCCATGTTCAAGTGCATGCAATGACCACAGAGGCGGAAATGTGGACGTTGTGGGTCAGTGAGCATTCCTTTCCAGGGTGCTTCTGAGATGAAGCCCCACGATTAACACAGGGCCCTTAATGATGGGCAGGGGACTAAGCATTCCAAGATTGGCCTGGATTCCTGCCAGAAGGGAGAGAAAGAGGTCTTTGTATGTGGACATCTGAAGGGCGGGCATAAACATGTTAGTCGATACTTAACACCCAAACCCAGTGCCAAAACCGTTAGCTCCCCTCAATAGCCTACTCTGGTTTCAACTGTCCACAACAATGGAACAGCCACCTCAATGTACAAAACTTGCTCTTTAAACATCCTCAGAGGAATTCCCAAAATAGCAGCTGTTGGAAGCAAACAAGACTCTAATTCATTGACATATGCAGACCTTTTAATGTTTTTCTGGAGACAAGTTTTCACTTTTTTTGTACCTGCATTTTTAATAATTACCTTGTAGATTACATGATGCAGTCCCTCTAGGCACTTCCAGAAGGAACCCCTGGATTCACAGGCAGATGAAATTGTTAATTTTAAAGGCAAGAGACCCAGCTAATTTATGTGGTGATTTTTTTAACACATTTTCCCCCTGGTCTCCCTTCCCTGCTGTCCTCACCCTCTCTTTTCTTCATCACATTAAGAGATTCTGATGAGCCCGCAGCAACGTCCTCCAGTGGTGGCTGACTGTCGAGATGCCAGGCAGACTTCCCCGCAGAGGAGCTCAGCCATGTGTGCCGCCTCTCCAAAGCTGGCTCCCCGAGAATCCCCTCTGGGATCCCTCTTCTACCAGCGCTGGATCTAATCTCACACCTTCAGTAACTTTTGTGGGCTCAGTTTAGTTCCTGGCAGACAGTTATCTGCGTTACATAAATTCCACATGGAAAGTAAGCAACCTCCTATCTCTAGAGAACCGTTGACCAGGCAGGTTTCTGTGGAGGCAGCTCCAGAGACCTCAGCTTATAAGTAGCCATGTGCAGCCAGATAAGAGAATATAATGGTATGTTTGCAATTCAAAGGGCTTTGATTCTCTTTCCCCCATATTTATTCATGCAAAATAGTAACTCTGCATTAGAAAGTCATTGGGCGATATTTTTATATTTATAAAGCGATCCTATAGGTGGCAAAGAGTTAACATATTTTCAAATTGAAGCAGAGTAGAACTCTGAAATATTAGTTTTCAACAAGCAGCTTGGATCTGGTCACTGCAGGACATTGGCATCACTGTGGATGCTTTCTTAAAGAGGTATACCCTCAAGCCTCAACAGTCTAAATAGACAATTATGCTTGATGAGGAAGTCATTTAATGAGTACAACCACAACACTATTAAATGTGAAACTATTTAACTCATGTGTGAAACGAAGTCTTCCTAAGAATACATACAGTAGTTTTTAAGTATCCGTCTGATAATGCATAATTTGTATAGTGCTAAGATATAAATTTTATTACTCTTAACTACTTTTCATAATTTCTAATCCTCAAACACTATATTTTATAGAGTGATAATACATAGGAGAAGTTTTATTTTTAACAACCTCTTTGTTTATTTAGAGTAGAATAACTGGTACAGTGACAAATAACACATTGCTGCTATAACTAGAAATTCTGGGGAAGGTGAAAGTAGACATTACAAACTTAACAAGCCTTTTGTGTGACCTAATTACATTAGAATATATTAGTAAGCCTGCATATTGTAGGTTTTATGTTTCATTAGAAAGGTCATCGCCGATTTGGGTTGAATAGTTAAAGAAAAAAGACTGCATTAGCAGAGTGCTCTTTGAGGGATTGAAAGATGAATATGTTTGGCTTCATTAGAATTATCTCACTGTAACTCAATATTTTAATTTTACAGTAGGAAGAGACAATAGAGAGCTCCCGAAGCCCTAGACTCCATGTTCCTCTTATTATAAACAGATGAGTAATTGTACCATGACACTATTTTTCTAAAACTCCAACCTAATACAATAAAAGCAGTTAAACTATGTGTTCTTTTGATTATTATAAAGAAATCAGCCCATGACATGATAAGCATACAAGACCTTACCTTCAATTGTACCTTTTTCTTTTCTTTTCTTTTCTTTTCTTTTTTTTTCTTTTTTGGCAGTGCTGGAGATTGAACCCAGAGCCTTATTCACACTAAGCAAGCACTCTTCCACTGAGCCATTCCCCCAGCCCCAAATTATACTTTATCATTTGAACTGCTGTTTTAAGAAGTCTTATGCTATTTTAAAACAGTGTAATTTTATTCCCAGAATTATTATGGAAATGTATTAATATGTCAAGATTCATCTATATAATTTTATGTTTTATATATTGAACAAAAACATGAGCCTCAATAACCTTTCATTGGTGCTAATCACCACAGGAAAAAATTTTCGTTGTATTGCTACCACTAATGGCAATGAGAATAAACTTGTATAGTAATTTATCCTGATTGAAGTTTGTTAAAATCTTCAGTGTCTATAAAAGAATAATAAACTATCCGATCATTTAATTTATAGACTCCACAGGCAGACCCTTGTGTTGGTCTCTTTTCAGTTATGAGGAACAAAAATGCACAGGTTACCTTGTACATTCAGCTTTATTACAAGGATGCCCAATAGGACAAGGAAGCATAAGCCAGCTGTGAAGAAGCTAAATATCACTTACAGTGCCACTGCAATGCCAGAAGCTCTACTGCAGTTTTAGGAATCTACGATCAGCTACCTCAGTTTTTCTTTCTCCCTATCCCATGGCTTCTCCTTGTCTTCTTTTAAAAATCTCCTCCCTTCAGGCCACATTTGTGATCTCTAGGTCTTTTTGTGTATTTTCAGGTCAACAACACTGGGAGCAAAGATGCAATTAGAATAATTAGTATTTATCTAGTTTGAAACAACTACAAGGAAGGACTCCTCAAGTGCTCACATAGAAGATGGTCTTTGACTCAGTTACGGATCCCAGTCCCCACTCTGGCTGTGGCACCAGCAGCAAGGTCATCTAACAAAGTGGAAATGTTTATACAAGGAACTACTTGTTAGTGTGGGTATTAGGTGGGCATCCAAAGCACTATGAGTGCTCATAATCTCAGTACAACACATGAAGCACCCTAGCAAAGAATACAATCTCAAACTGCCTCCCATCAATAAGTGAAGAGCTTGCTAGCTAGCCATTCCTCTATGGTGATCAGTGTCTGTATAGAAAGCTCTTATTTGTGTCATATGGTCTTGATCCTTAATGGAATTGTTTATACTGTACTATTTTTTTCAGCTTTCATGTTAACAAAGGTGTGGTTGAATCCTTTTTTGTCATCCTTTATTTCATTAAATCCTTTATTTAAATTCTCTATTTTATTGAATGTAGGAATGCTGCTGAAGGCAATGTTCTGAACTTTTTTATATGCACCTCTATGAGAGAAAAAAATTTCCTTTAGGGCTATCTACTAAGAAAAATTTTATATGCCCCAGATAAAATGTTGGCTTTCTTGTCTTGAACAAATGTCCAATTTTGCTTTCTCACTTAGGCACAACTATCTCAACTGTGTCCTATTTTGTTTCTGGTCTTAACTCTTTTTTTCTAATTCCATTTTCCTTAGTACTATTTTAAAATATTTTGTTCTCTGCCATTCTTCTTATAAATTAACTTAAACCACTTGAGCAAATAAACAGCATACTAAGCCGAGCATGGTGGCTCACACCTGTAATCCCAGCACTCGGGAGGCTGAGACAGGTGGATCGTTGTGAGTTCGAGACCAGCCTGGGCTACAAAGTGAGCTCAAGGCCAGCCTGAACGGCATAGTGAGACCCTGTCTCAAAAACATGGGCCAGGGATCTAGCTCAGCGGCCTAAGCACCTGCCTGGCAAGCGCAAGGTTGTAAGTTCAATCCCCGGTGCTTCAAAAATAAATAAATAAAATAAACAGCATACTAACATTTTTAAGAGGCACATTTGACAAAAGTTAAAAATGATCTGAAGTTTCTTAAATCATTATACTCTGTGGCTTTTATAATATACAAGACAAAGCATATATATTTTATCTTATCATACTAAATTTCTGAAGTAAGAAAGATCCCCTGATATCTACCTATTTCACTGAACTAAGAATAAGGTCAAAGTCACCACACTGGAAGACCTGATCATAGAGGACTATCATACATATCAGAAGCAATTTTTATGAGAAAGTTGTCATGTTTTCAAGCCTCTTATACCTTCAAAAGCAATTTAAATTGTCATAGTTGGTACATTATTCTATAAAATTTTTAGTTAACACAATTTATAACATTTTTTGACATGGAAAATATTGTATAGAAGTAACAACCCAAGCTAAAACTGATCACATACTGTGATACAAATAGGAAAATTAAAACTTCCTATAATTTCCATAGAAGGGGAGAGGGAATAATCAGTATGATTAAGTGTTAAAGAAAAAAAGTTTGCATACTTCAAAGCCCTATTTCTAGTGTTATTTCCATAACTCAGTAAGCTAGAGTGCAGAAATTATTTCTATTTTAGAAGTGTATATAGTGACAAAAATGGTTATTATAAACTCTGCTTCTCCAGTGCTCTTGAATAATGGTTTGTCCACTAATGCATAATGTTCTACTACTGAAATTTAAGCCACCATCCATCCTTACAAACAGCACCTCAGGTAACCAGGTAGCCATTGACCAAAACGGTCCAGTCTCAAGGAAAAGGCTAAGGTTTTGGTAAAATGTGTGGGTTCAACACTAAAAACTTCCTCAGATTTAGTCAAAGAGTTTTTTGAGTTGGCTTTCCAAACATAATATGCTTACAACACACACACACACACACACACACACACACACACTCACAAACCCTTGTCTTCTTCCACAGGCAAACAAAGATAATTTGCTATATTCACCAGTCCAGGTGACAGGCTGCCTCAAAATCAAACAACAATAAAATTACACAGAGATCTTCATTCAAGGCAGATGAATTTTCAAAGTGATAAAGAAAACTCATAGGTTTCCTTTCTCTCTCTAATGAAGATGAAAGTCATGTTAAACACCAAATACACTTGTCTAATTACATCAGGAAACATGACTTTGTATTTGCTAATGAAATGTGATGCTACAGTATTCACTGAGAGCCAAAACAAAGTGAAGATATAACATTTTAATTACAAAAAGGCAATTGGTGAAATGGTTACATGCTTTGAACAGTAATAAAAATTAATAAAATTACGTAAATACAAACACAGTTACTGAAAACTTGGCACTCTAATTTTAGAAAAGCCACATAACATAATAACTTACGAAACTTCAAACCATTTTTAGCCTCATTCCTTTCACAAAAATAAGACTTGTGCGAAAGGCTAATATTTGTTTTAATGTATTTATTGGATTGTTCTAAGTATGACAATCACCCCACACATCCTTTTGGCAGTAAGGGTAAAATCTTAAATAAGTAAACATGTAAGCACAAATTTTCCATCCCCAAGCATTTGGAATCTCCCAGCTAAGTAACACTGATGCATTCATAGATGTCTTAATGGCCTTAGCACATGGGTCCTGTTAATATGCAGGAGGCAGAGGGTACAGAAAACCTCCTGCTCGTATGTATTGCAAGTTAGAAAAGAGATGCACCGCACATTGCTATGTACACAGAGAACACGCCTTGACCTCCATGATCAGACCTGTGCCACAACCAGGATCTTTATAATAGGTTATTCTCATAGCCTGTGCTTAGCGATTCTCCACAGTGGGCCTTGTACTGTACTAATTTTTCATCCAGAAAATTCTTTATAGCCTTCGTGTTTACTCAAGAAATATAGTGTCTTTAAAATTAACCTCAAGGATATATATTTTATTAATTTTTTAATAATTCAAACATAAAACTCATTATGAAAATTCATATGGCCTACCCTTACATTTTAATTCTTTAAAGTGAATTTTTGCATTGGCTATGACAGAGATCAGTGAAATGATGAGCTTTTTAACTTTCATCACATAGCAATATGCTGGTCAAGGAGTGAATATGGCTGTAAACCAAATAAGCAATCTTAAAACTCTTCAAACGTTGTGTCTCTGAACTGTCTGAATAAATACCACATTCTTTACTAACAGTCTTCAATGATAAATGTGCTTATTTGCAATACACTTACTCAAGGAGTTATAAAGAGACCAGAGATAATTTAAAAGGTCGCTACTTGCTTTAGTATGCAGGGAAAAAAATACTATTTCAAGTCTGAAAATATATAATGGAGAGTATATCTTCCATTTGGTTCTGATTACTTTTTGTAATCTACTGGGAGTTAATATAAGAGCACATATCTTCTGTCCTGCTATTGGGGAAGTCTTTCCTTAGGTAGGTATAAGAATTATACAAGCTGCCAAGGATGTGAATTTGCTTTGGTAAAATTGCTACAAATACACAATCAAAATTATGTATATAATTTTGGGAATAAAAATTGGGAAGATTGGTATTTTCAGTCACTTTCAGGATGTGATTATACCAAAAGGAAGAACTTAATCCATAAAAATGCATCATTTATTCTGCTTTTCATATGGATCTTTAAAAAGCTCTTTAAATATCTAATACACTGTAACAAAATTGGAATAGTATTTAAAACACCCAGATTAAATATCCAAATGATAAATATTGCCTCATATCTCATATCTGTTCTTTGTAGTGTTTTCTAGTAATGCAGCATAGTGCGGCATTTCTGCAAACCAATTCAAACATGAGAATCACTACAGAGGAAAAGCTCTTGTCAGTATTTGTGATTGTCTAATGGTATATGGTCCAATCATAAAGGGCAGCTGACAGGCTGGTGTAAGAAATGAATTTTCTTCTTCCTCCTGACACATCAGGGTAAGCCCCCTGCTGTACTGCAGAAAATCTTTTATGCAAAAAGAATACTCTATCTTTCGGCACATGATTACTATTCAGAAGATTCTGATTTGTGTTTTTTAGTGTGTTTTTTAAAATATTGATACAAAATTGCACAAAGAGCAAACTAGGCCCAGACTTACACACTATCTTACCCCTGAGTCCTTTTGTGACTTCAGACAAATTGTCTTTCCCTACACCTTCATTTCCCCATCTTTGAAATGGGGGTGATAATTATAAAACATAGTTCCCTTCTAGAACAAAATCAGATTGATGGACATCTGTTTATTAAGAATTTTTAACCTATGTAGAAAAATGACACTACACAGGTAGTGCTGCGGAAACAATGTTATCTTTTCAAACACTTAAAAAAAATACGCTAAAAGTCCTAGTCAAAAGTATAACGAATATGTTGCATAAAATGTAATGCTTCAGATGTTAAATATTTTAGAAATGTTGCCAAAAATGTAAGCATTTTCACTGGCTTGACACAGAGACTAAACAGCAGAACTATTGGGTATGTCCATGGGCGAACACTACCCTCTTAAATGAAAGCTAACATTTGTGTCTGTGGACTAGGGTAAACCCTGCAGTAAATACATTTATATTCTCATTCAATCCTCAAGACTTCTATCTGAAATAAACACTATTAATTGTGCTTTGTAAATGAAAAACCTGAAGCCTAGAGACTTTTTTAAATTGTCCCCTAATTAAAATGTTCAGGAGCAGGACGATGTTTTGACCACTGTAAGAGCTCAGGTAGACAAGCCAGAGTCAGCTCCCGTTTGCATTCTTGACTTCAGTACTATGCTATTCGATATTTATTCCTTTGATGAGATGGCCTATTTTTATGGAAAGATTGAAGGATGAAAAAAATAAAGAAATTTTTTTAACTGGAGAAGAAACAGGAGGTTGGTGTTCAACAGGGACTGCCGATATCTCGGTCCTGTCCATAAACTACAGTAGGAGAGTGACTGCAATAGAAGAGAGACACTTAGGTGAGTTGAGGGGAAGGTGGGGAGGCATTTCTGTGCAGGCAGCAGGGGCTCCTGGACCTCAGCTAAATTGGTGGAAAAATCAAGGAAGAGTGAGGAAAGGGAATGGGCAAGTGGGTGTCCCCTGGGAAAGACAAGTACGGTCACACCAATAATAGAGAGAAGGCAGAGGTTGGGAGGCAGACCAGAGGCATGCTAGTCACCTGGGAAAGGAATCTCTGAAGGAAAGAGGTACTAATGAGTGTGATTTATGTGCGTTCATGTCCATAAGACTGTATAAATGCAAGTTGTTATTGCTTGAGGAGTCTTACACTCCCCAGACAAAACGTGTTACATAAGAGAAACATAGGAATAAGATATTCTGTGCAAATTAACTGAGGTTGCTATTCTGTGACTAAGAGGATCCTACCTCTGGCTGAGAATCCCATTACTTAGTCTGAGATGGTCAGAGAATGGATTAGTGGTGCTTTCAGAGATGGGAGGAGAAATCTTCAAAGCGCACCCTGACAGAGATAAAGGTACAGCTGAAGTTTTTGAGAAGCGAGAATGAGCCTTCTGCTCTGGGGAAATTGGATGTCAAGCAGAAATACTTAGAGGGAACCTCTGGCTTGAGGGGATTCTGGGAAGAGTGAGGCAATCTGGGGATGGGGTGCACTAGGAGATGTTCACAGCAAGGCTTCCAGGTGAACCTGAGGACCCTGAAGTTGAATAAAGCATCAAGCTGCATGCTTATATACCAGCATGTCTTGAGTCAAAATCCACGGACATATTTGGAAAAATTGAAGAGTTGTTTTGAAGAAACACCTGTCACACAGTAAAATCTTTTCTGAGATTATCTAACACTTTAGAAAAAAATATGTGTCCAGGGACCCTTTTATGAAAAGAAATGTGAACACTAGGAATAGAAATTTTATACTAAGGTGAATCTCTTTAATGACAACCAGGTACATACAGGCTTTGTAATTTAACCATGGCATTTGGTTGAGTAGGGACAGAAATGGCAGAGCATCAGCAAATGTCTGACCTGACCCACTGCGCTGTGTTGAGAGCCAATATGACAGTTGGTTGCAGGATCGAAAAGCTTTGACGCTTTCCGTGAACAGCAATTGAAAGAACTTTGGTTTTCAGTGTGGGACAAGTATCATAATGTAGAATCTCTGGAGACACTCCAGCACTAGTTAAAAACCAGAGATTTTATGAACAATTATAATTATTAGAACATTAATTATACAAAGCAATGAGTTTCATTGTGACATTTATATGTGTGTTCAACATATTCTAATTATATCCACTCTCCTTCTTGCCCTCCCCTAACCTCCTCTGCTCCCCTTGGGCCCCTTCCCTTCCTTAATAGATCCCACAAACCCAAAGATTCTTCTGATGGGTCCTGTGTCTTTGAGGAAAAAAATCCAAGAACCCTGTCACCAAGATTATATTCATGAAAAATAATCTCCCTAGAAAGACAATGATGATACTCCTACCCAACTTTGCTACTTTCTTGATGTGTGTGTGTTTTTATAGTGGTAACTGTCAAAATCAGTGATTGGAAGTCAGTGAGCATATCTTCAAATCACTGTTCACAATAATAACCACTGGTAGATTGTCAGCTATTTATGAACACAATACTTTCTCATGAACAAATAGATAATTGACTTATTGTACCTGTTGCTATATATTATTTTAACATCAAATGAGGCAGAGATTATGGAAAAAATCTCTAGGACAAGTCTATAAATTGCTAATATATAAGGTCCTTAAATCTGATTTGACTCTAAAAGCCAAAGTAAATTGAAGGAGTTCAAAACCAATAACTTATTGACTTAATGATTTTGATTATTCCACTGGGCTGAAAATTGTTAGGATTCTGTCTTATATCCAAGTAACTTCACTAAAACTAGTAGGATATCCCTTATAAAGAATTCATTATTGAGTTAGTTCCATGACTCATCTGTTGCTTGAGATGATTTTCAAAATTGAGACGATTTTCAAAGTTGAGATGATTTTCAAAGAAAAAACATTTCAAGCTTTTAAGAGATCTCTTAAAAACAATTACAGGGTATTTCAGGGGTGCCAAGGTTGTAAAATGTAAGTTAAACCTCAAATTAAAGAAATTATATAGTATAAGAGAAATTAGAGGCCATGCACTGCCAGACTGTGACCTCCAGAGCCAAGTCTTTCCCCGGGAGTCAGCACCATCACAGACTGTGGGGAGAGAGAACAAACCCCACTCTACCAGAACCAGCACCATGAATGGGTCACTGTCAGAGAGGGGTCACCCAGAGCCAAGCATTTCCCTGTGGACTGCTGCTGGCAGGGGGACAGCCAGATCCTTCCAGCTTGCAGGCTGGCAAAAAAGAAGTGCCAATCCCCCCTGCCCCAAGCTACTGGCTGATCCAGGGAAACACAGTACTGATGATAGCTATCAAGGTGAAATGCAATTGGATGCCTGTGGTGCTCTGGTGTTTCACTGACCTTGCAGGTCTAGGGTCAGTGGTCTGATCATCTGTTCAGAAGATAGCAGTGTGCAGCATGGCATCTAGGGGAGCCCCCTTCTGAAGGTGGTAGCCATTGTTGATTCCCCATAGTCTTGTTTTGAAGTCCTACATTGTTCATTGTTTTGTTGGATTGGGTTTTATTCTCTTTTGCTTTATTTGATTATGTTATATCTGGTGGCATGAGCAGCTATTTCAAAGATAGTAAGATATATAGGGTAGGCATTTTGAATTCATTACTGTCTTGTTTTGAAGTCCTGGTTCCACTGTTTTGTTTTTACTGTTTCTATTCCATTCTGTTCTATTTGATTTTTACTATGTCCAAAGGTATCTGCAGCTATTTTGAAGACAACAAAATGCATTATGGTAACTATTGTTGATTTCATGTTGTGAAGTCCTATATCACTTGCTCTGGTTTGTTCTGATTGGTTTTACTCTGTTTTACTTTCCTTGGTTTTATCCTTTTTAAAAGAAATTAGAGAAGTGCTTTTGCTTTGGTTTGGTTTGGGGTTTTGTATTATTTTTTGGTTTGATTTTTTTTTAATTTTGAAAAGAATACAACCAAACAACATAAAACAGAATAGAGTCAATCGCAATAAAACAATGAATGTGGTACATGACTGCTAAACAGGGTAAAAGGCAACCCATAATGGCTACCATAATGCCTCTTGTTATCTTCCATATAACTGCCCATACCATCAGGGAGAAGTAAAAATCAAACAAAATAGAACAAAATAAAACCAGTTTAAAAAAAAAAAAAGCAAAACACTGTAAGCAATACAGAACTTCAAGATACTAGTAAAACAGCAATGGCTACTATAATGCGTCTTGTTATCTTCAGAATAGTTGCCTACACCTTCACACATAATACAATCAAACAACACAGAATACAGTAAAATCAATCAAAACAAAACAGTGAAAGCGATACAGGGTTTCTAAACAAGATAAGTGGACATCCTCGATGGCTGCAATTATATATTTTATTATCTTTAAAATAGCTTTCCATGACATCAAGTATAATAAAATCAAACACATCAGAATAAAATGAAACCAATCAGAACAATGAAGACAATGAGTTTCAAATCATGGAATAGATTAACTGTGGGCACTTCCTTCCCTTTTTAGATAATTCCTCCCCTTTGACTTTTCTAATATGTACTGTGCATTTTGGATTCCACTAACTCATTCAGTTTGCTATACTAGGGAGACAACACAAAATTCACCCACGTGACTCTGAACCATTTCATCCATGAGCATGATCTCAAGTTCCCTCCATCCACCTACAAGAGCCATGAGGTTATCTTCATTCATAGCTGAGTAGGTCTCCACCACATAAAATGTCATGTTTTTCTTATCCTTTCTGCAGTTGATGGGTAAGCTACCCCTACTTTTTTTTTTTCCTCCCTGTCACATAGGGTATTGTTCTCTCTTTTT
>RJWT010013112.1:0-21996 GCA_004365215.1 Cuniculus paca | reverse complement strand
CACTCACTGTACCCTAAGGCAGAAATCAGAATCAGCCAAGGAACTTGGAAATAATTAAATGCATATCAGATAATGCCAACTGGGGAGACTGGTACTTTTGGAGGCCCAGTGTGATTCTGCAGGGGGCTCCCCGAGCACACTCTGTTCTGGACTCCCTTCTGCATATGAGTTAGAACAGCATTCGGATCCTTGTGGTTAACAGATGGTAATGACTATGACAAAACACACCCACTACACTGATAAAACCCAATGCGCAAACCAACCCAGAAGAAAAAGAAACAATAGCCGCACCTTGGCTCTGCTCCTTTGAGAGTCTGCAGACTTGTATATTAAAAAAAAAAAAAAAGAAAAAAGGATCCAGTGGCTCTGAGCTGTGACCCAGGCATTGGTGATTTTTCAAAGCGCTGATGTGCATGCCTGGGCAGGACTGGGCCAAACGTAATTGAGAGTTGTGGTGTTCTCGAAGTGCAACTTGTGCCAACTGCCAACCCCACTCTTCCAACTAAGTCTACAATCAAAAATGACTTTACTAGCCACTTTATTTCAGTAGTGGGCAGGCGTTTTTAAGCATAAAAGCAGACGAAAGCATAAAGATGCTTCTTCCTGAGGAAGATGTTGATGAAATCAGTGCAGTGAGAGGGTCTGGAGGTCCCTGGGGGCCTCACAGTGGCAGGGTTGAGGATGGATGAGGAGCGGATCCTGTCACCAAGTGGGTCAAGCACGTGACGATCACATTCCTAGAGGGCAGCTCTCTCTCCTCCCTGCCCATCAAGGAGCCTGAGATGTCTGACTTCTCCCTGGGTGCATCCCTCAAGGATGAAGTCCTGTAGGTTACATCAATGCAGAAGCAAGCTCGCGCTGGCCAGCGGACCGGTTCAGGGCATCTGATGCCATTGCAGACTACAGCGGCCACACTGGTCTGGGTGTAAAGTGCTCCAAGGGGTAGCCACTGCCATCGGAGGGGTCATTGTGCTGGCCAACCCCTCCACTGTCCCTGTGCAGAGTCTACCAGGGGACCAAGACCAGCAAGCCCCACAGTGTCCCTTGCAAGGGGACCAGTGCTGCGGTTCTCTGCTGGTGCATCTGATCCCTGCCCCCAGACGCACTGGCACCATCTCAGCCCTGGCCCAAGGAGCTGCAGCTGCAGGCTGGCACTGATGACTGCTACACCTCTGCCACGCTGGGCAACTTCACCATGGCTGCCTTGGATGACACCTCTGCTAACTACAGCCTTCTGACCCTGACCTTTAGAAAGAAACTGCTCACCAAATCCTCCTACCAGGGACTGACTGGCTGCACCAGACTCTCCTCAGAGGGCTCACGCTCCCACCGTAGCCACCACGTAGAGTTTTATACAAGAAAAATAAAGTGAATGAAAAAAAGAAAAGAAAAGAAAGAAAGTATGAAAGCTTGGATGTTTGACTAGATAAAAGTGTAAATTTTTCAGAATGTCAAAAAATATAATAAAGAACAAATGAAGGAAATATCTATATAATGACAGGAGTTAATTCAACCAGTGACTATTGTAAACATATCTTTTGCACTGATAACTACACTTCTTATATTTATCCCAAGGGAAGGGAATAAGCAGAGATGTATACAGAGATTTAGTACAAAGATTCTTCCTGGTCATATAACACATTAAACAACAGAAAATCCAAATCATCATCAGTGAAGGACTGGGAAAGCTATAATACAACCTGATAGAACACCAACTATCAAAAATGGCCATAAGTAACATTCAAAATTTGGTAAACCACTCATTCTAATATTTTTGTACAGAAGAGTTTACAAAACTTTTAACTGTAAAAACAAAACAGTGTGATGATCTCATTTTTTAAACAGTGTGTTCACGAGTGACACGTGCCCAATTGTAACACCTGTTATCACAGAGCAGCATGGGGCAGTGACTTTGCTTTATGCTTTCATTTCCCAAGTTTTCACAGTGACCACTACTAGGTTTCTAAGGCAATACAACTCAGGCACTGCAGATGGAGGCACTCATTATGCAAACCAAATAAAATACCAGAGAAATCAAATCCTTCTGGGCTGCCACTGGGTCATGCAGTGGCCACTGGAAGGGGTGGTTTGGCAAAGGAAGGCAGTCAGACCAATGCCAGTAACCAAGCAGCCTTTTCCTAAAGAAGGGAACTGAAAGTCAGAGGCTGTGGGAGAGTCTGTCTGCTGGTCTCCTGTGGACAGTGGGGAGCTGGGGCTCAGACTCACAAACTCCACCTCTGGTGTCCACACTGGAGCCTTCCACCCCTTGCTCCCTGTTCTGGAACACTGGCTATTTCTCATCATATTCCACATGAAGACTATGCATAAGACCTCCATGGACACCCCCTGCCCCAAACACCAAATTAGAACCTAGCCAGAAGCTGGGTAGGATGATACACAACTGTAACCCCAGCTTCTCAGGAGGCTGAGGGAGGATCAGAAGCTCAAGGCCAGCCTGGCCAACTTAGCAAGACTGTCTCAAGACTAAAAAATAAAAAAGGGCTGGGGATGTAGCTTCGTGGTGGAGTGCTTACCTAGCATGTAGGAGGCCTTGGGTTCAATCCCCAGTACCGCAAAACAAACAAAAATCTAGCTCAAACAAACAAACAAGCCCAGCTGGCTTGCAAGTTCTGAGGGAAACTGGGCCCACCTGCGTGTGATCTGCATGTGCTTTGTACCATCTGACAGCGACACTGCTTCATAACCAATGCCACTGAGCCGTCAGGATGTGGGTCTGCTGGAAGGTGGAAGGCCGCCTGTGGTCACGCCGAACTCCCAATCAACTCAGTCTGTCACCAGCTGGATACCTGCCATATGCAACTCCAAGATACCACATGTATTTTACCTTCGTACATCCTTAGCACTTGCTCATAAACCCTCAACAGACTAATTCTAGTAACAGTATTTGTGTATTTTCCCTTTAGGCTTCCAAAGCTATCATTTTAGTTCCCCCCCCACACACACACACACTCAAGATGCAACAACGAAATCAGAATTGGTCCACTGCAAACACTGCATGAGGAGGTAGAACTCTGCTGCTAGGACACCCGGCGGCCATCCACCTCAGGGCGCCTGCTTCCATTGTATGAAAGTAGGTTGCACAGCACTGCCAAGCCCCCAGGGCAGCTAGAAAGTTCCTATGAAAACAACGCATCCCAAAGGCTTTGGTGAGCTTGAGACTTGCTAGTACCAGTGTGCAGCGTGGGCACCAGCAGCTGGCTTCCCCTGAGAGCTAGTTAGGAGGCTCCCAAGCTCCACTCCAGAAAAACAGAATCTGGATCTGCAGTTGGATTAGGTGGGGTACACGCATACGCACGCACACACAAGACTTGGAGGACGCAGCAGGAGGAACTCATCAATCCTTGCAGCACTATTTTTAAGAGCGAGAGGCCCTAGCAGGCAGGATGAGCGAGCAGTCCTACCTTTACCAGTCTCTGGCTTTTCCCAACGCCACTAACGCCAGGCATACTTCTCATTCTCAGAACAGCAAGCCAGAAAGCACACAGTAGGGCTTTGCTTTGGTATTTTCATAGCTGAGACAGGAATCCTGTTTCATCAGAAGTAGGCAGGAAGGCCATGCCCATAGGTTAGGGTTACTTGTCCATACACATTTCCATCACACTCCTGTTTTCAATATTTGCTTCTCAGAAAAGTTGAAGGGACCTCTGTTTGAGTATTTGAGAAACTTATTTTTGAGGAATTCATGTACCACTTGCCTAAGTGTGAGGACCAACTGAGGATTCCCATTCTCTTACATTTTAGTCTATTCAAATTCTTGGAGAAATTAGTTTATTCTCTCTTCCTTCCTTTGAATCTTAAGTGGGGAAGGGATGAAAGAAGAAATACAAATTTTGTTTCAAAAGTTGGTTTTTAGTTAAGACTTTCTGGGTCTGGAGACTTTCTGAATATTCCCTATAAACCTATTTAAAAGGACGTGGTCGAGGAGAAGACAACAGCAACAAAGTTCAGTCCCTCTGCCCCGAGCACCCTAAGGTGGGCTCACTCTCACTGTCCCCTCTGCCCCCAACCAGGACAGCACTGCTCCCACTGCCTCCCCACAGACAGCCGGGCTCTGCGTGACTCTCCACCCCGCTGCTTGCTGCAACCGAGTTCCAGAGATCTGAGGTTGGCCCCGGGAGGGCAGGAGGTAACCTTGTCCACCAAATTTATGCTTAAGAACTGTCAGCCTGGCAACCTGTGACCCTGGACTCCAGCCCAATGCCTGGCACCGCGCTGCTGCTCAGCGAGTACCCACTGACTGCACGAATCCACTGAAATGACGCTTAGTATTTATTACCCCAAGTGGACCTCCAGCTGGGGGCACTGGAGGCTTTGGCTTTCAGGGAACACTCAGGCAGAAAAGGAGCTGGAGGCAGGTGTGGTACTGCTGGCCAGGGCAGTCCTGTCTGGGCACCTTTATTTCTAAATCCAGAGTCTTCAGAATCTCTGAATTTCTCTGCAAGTCCCTGGGTGTAAGTAGGGGGCCTTCATTCATCTATTTATTCAGTGAAGGGATGTTGAGTTTCTAACATACATCTGGGTCTGTTCCAGCCTTCAGGAAACAGCCTTGAACAAAACAAAGACCCTGCTCTCCCTGAGCTTGTATTTTAGTGTGTGTCTGGGGAACCTACAGTCAGGTCGTGACCACTGCCATGAGGAAAATGGAAATCAGGACACGGGTGCCCCTTCAGGCAGGCTGGTCAGAGAAGGCCTGGCTTTAGCACAGACACGTGGGTGCAACGGACTGAGTCTTGCAAGTGCCTGGGCAGGAGCATCCTTGGCAAGGTGAACAGCAGGTGGCAAAGGCCTGAAATAGGCAGAAAAGGGGTGGGTGGTGGAAGAGGTGCTACAGCACATACAGCTCATTCTTAGAAACGGAAGCCAAGCCTTCCATGCACCAGGGCAGAGTCCTTAATGCTTCGCGTGCTTCTCACTGTGTCTGGCATCCAACTACTTAATTCGGAAACTATTCAGATATCTTAAGACCACAAAGTGGCTGAGGACAACTTGGGCAGAAGACCAGGACCGAGCAGCCCTGAGCACACGAGTCCAATTAGACCACTTCGAGGGCGTCTTTGCCTGAAACAATATAAACGAGGTAATGCTCACGTGTAGCTCTCTTAAAGACTGTGCAGACTGAGAGCCACATCACAGCCTTGCTGTATGATTTTCGATTTCACTGCTGTCGCTTTGATCTGATCGGCCTAATTAGACCAGCAGAACTTGGAATCAAAGCAGTTTCACAAGAGGAGGCTAGAAAGTTCTGTTTTTAGTTTGGTTCTGACTCAATGCTAATGTTACACTGGAAAACCTTCTGTTGGCAATGGCCTGAGGGCTGCAAATGTAATTCACCTACAGCAGGTGCCAGGCTGGGGGTGGCACATAGGACAGGGACTGAGGGGCACTGCGGTTCCCATGTCTGCAGCAGGAAGAGCACCGTCCATGCCCATCATCACACAGATCCAAAGGGACTCACTAAAACCAAGTTTTTAAGAGTGAAAAACTGCGAAGAACCCAAATAACAAAAACTGTAAACCATTCAATTTCCAGCAAAGGGGACTTGGATACATACAGCAGTTGTCAAAAAGGATGCTGCTAGTATGGAAACGTGTGCTTCATACAGCTGGGAACAAAGCCGTCAGAAATGGTCGTGCTTGGAGTATCAACAATACTGTGACAGTAAACTTTGTCATATTCTTCTGCATCATTTGGAATTTTTACACACCTCTGTACAAGATTAGGCATTATAAGGAATAGTGAGTACGAGATAAAAGTTTTAGTTCTGCAGCCAATGATATTTTTTTAAAAGAGGAACTGGAAGCTACTGAATCCTATTTAATTTCAATTTACACAGATGTACCTAAGAAATGAAACGCAGAAGGGAAGAAGTACAATTTGCTACAGTGGCTTCCTGGAGAAATGCTGAACGATTTCATTGGTGTATGAGCAAAGCAATGCTCCAACACCTGCTGTAGTCTTTGTACAATCACTAGGAAATTCCACTGCCCAGAAATTCAGTCATGGCAGTCACGCCAGAACTCTGCTGAATGAGGCCCACGAGGACCAGTGGGATGGGACCCTGGCCACCCGTGAGCGGTGTGTGACCATGCACGGGGCAGGTACAGAAACAACTGCTCACTTCTCAAAGGGGGGAAGCCACCCTGTAATGGTGTCAATGTTTTAGCATGTTCTTGAACATTCCACAAAAGGGGCTCTTAAAACTGTACAATATCCTTCCCTATAATGTGGATTTCTAGGGTGAACATGGCCACCAAATACCAATCAAGTTGGAGAAAACCCTAATTTCTAAGGGAAGTCTGAGATACCATTTAGCCAAAAAGGAAACTTTGCTTTGGAGCAAGCCTGAGTACTGCAAAGGACAAGCTCTCTGCTTATAACTGCCATCCCAGGCCCACAGTCAGAACCAGAAAATGCCAAGTGTACCACAATCTTTGGTTATGTCATATTTTAGTGAAATTATTTCTGTACATATTGATTTATAATTTTCTCTGCTGCAAAACTGGGAATATTCAAAATATATAATGCAAAATTTTAATGACAAATAGTGCCATCGAGCATCGTGAAATTTAAAAGCCCTGGTGGAGGGTCTTGCACTTGCACCCATGGGAAACGATGTAGAGCAATGAAGCCCGGAATCTCTCTCCAGCCAATTTCATTTTATTCAGTAATTGCATTCTTGCTTTCAAGTCCCAGTGAATACAGGAAGCAGGTGTCTGCTTCACTAATCATAGCCCAGGGTTTAATAATTCAGTGTTGAGTCTCCTAAGAAAAAGTCTCTAAGGAAGACACTTAATGCAGAATACGGTGAGCTTTCCCTAATGAGCAATTCAGTAAAAATTCTGCAATATCCAGGGAGATAAGGGCAGGTACTTTGGAGTATTACAAACCATACTGAAGATCACAAGTTTACTCTGAACTTTCTGCCTGCATGTACCCACTTAGGAAAGATACTCTCGGAGAAGACAAGGAAAAAAAACCCCAGGGTCTCCCTCAGAGATCACACGTTAACACACTGTATAGAAAGTACTTCCCAGAGTTGCTGGCCCGTGAGTTGGCTCAAATACATCCTTCATGCCTGCTCCTTCAAAGTCCTTATGTCTTTTTTTTTAAAGCTAGCTAGTAAGGCAGTCTAATCACACAAAATCATAATATAAAGTCAATCCTACACCTGATATTATAGATGAGCAGAAATAATAATGCAAGTCTTATAATACGTATTTGCATTATTTTGGGCCATTTATTGTATTTTTTGTTTTGTTTTTTTGCTAAGTTGGTGACTATTTAGCAGGTTAGAATGTTATCAGCAAGGGAGCATAAATGATCTCCTTAAAGTCTGTGTTGCAGTGGATCTTCACATCATCTGAGTTTTCAGTTCACTTCTACCCATATGACAACTGGTGATGTTTTAAGATCTCCAGAAAGTTCCTGTTAAGAGTTGGGTTGAAACAGGATGATTCTGGCTGTCCTCTGGACCACCACCTTGCCGGGCTTTTAAAACAGTGACTGCCACTGCACAATGCTAAAGTGATGACCTAAACTCCCCCATGCTGTTCTCAGACACCCCAATTACTGTCCTGTGCATTACTGGTTATGGGATAAATAAAATTAACAGCAGAAATGAGATCTCAACGTGCTGATACTTATGGTACAAGACCAGGAAACAGCAGCTCCCAGTCTCCTGACTGCACGGACCAATAAATACTCTAAAACTTTTCAGAGAAAGCAGGATTAGACTTGATTTTACAAAATACAGGGGATATAGCAGAGAAGAGCATACAAAGGCCGATTTTAAACACAGTAATGTCCTCACCTTGTCTTGTTTCAGGCCCACAGACACAGCTCCAGAGGAATCAGATGGAGCCCTCCTTTTTCTTGAGCTAGACATCCTACCACTCCCTCTGGCCACCTCCACTTTACCACCATTAAGTCCAGGCAGAAAAGCTGCAACCCCTGACTTAGAGTGATGGATTTGTAGATCTTTTTATTCATTTCCTTTAATTCACATGCGTTTTCTTAAACAAAAATTTATTTACTAAAAGCTGCTTCAGAGTACAGAGTTACTTTATTCAAAGTTTTCTATATACACAGAATTGATTAATGGGCACGTCAAGTCCCCTGATTGGTAAATACAAAGTTCAGAGACTCACTGAAGAAAATACATGGACCCCGATTACAGTATTTTTATACAGGGAAAACACACACACACGCATGTGCAAGCAGCTTCTGAGAATATTTGTGCATTACATGAAAAGTAAAAATAGTCATGCTTTAAAATTTCTCTCTAACCTATTAGGTTTTAAATAATTAAGACAACTTTTATTAAAGCAACGGTCAAAAAATTATTAGTGTATCCTCTTTTATACACAACACATATACAATGATTATGAAAACCATGTGAAATTTTAGAATACTTTTATTATATCAGTATCTTATGGTACTTTTTAAGCAGTCTTTTTTTCTTTTTGAAGACACACATGAATAGTCAATGTGGGCCTAAAATGTATCTTTTTTTTTTTTTTGCGGCACCAAGAATTGGAACTCATGACCTTGCACTTGCCAGGCAGGTGCTTAGGCCACTGAGCTTGATCACCAGCCCTTGTGTTTTTGAGACAGGGTCTCAGTATGCCGTTCAGGCTGGCCTTGAGCTCACTTTGTATCCCAGGCTGGTCTTGAACTCACAACAATCCTCCTGTCTTAGCCTCCCGAGTGCTGGGATTACAGGCATGAGCCACCCACGCCCAGCTAAAAATGATACCTCATTAAAATGACAAATCTTACCATCAAAATCTGACACAAGCACTTCCTCTGCACATTTTTACTAGCACCCAAGGCACACAGGTGGAGCTCTTCAGTGACCTCCTTCACCTGACACCTCCAGCACCTGGCAGGCTCCCAAGCTCAGCTCTGAGCCTCCCATGCCTGCTGGATGCCAGGGTCCTTCCTGGCCTCAGGCAAACACGGTGTGGCTCTACGCAGCGCAGAGCACAGAGCCAAGGGGGCTACTTCACTGCCACAACACAAGGCCACCTCAGAGCAGTGCTGTGAACTGAGGCATGGAAGCCCACAGACGAGCCCTAGACAACCAAGACCCCTACGTCTGATCCATGGTCCTTCTCCTCAGGAAGGGAGGTGGAAATAAAAGCAAGATGCAGGCACTTCAACAGCAAAGCAGCTGCAAAGCTCCTGTCCTCAGCAGGACAAAACCTGACAATGGGATGGGAGGAAGGCTGAACTGCAGGTGATGCTACTATCTTAAGATGAAGGGGCTGAAATCGGGCGTGCTGGGAAGAGTGGGCGGGGCAGACCCATGCCTTGCGCGTTCACATGGAGGGGAGGGACGGCACCGAGGACAGAGCGCGGACACCTGCGGTCTGGATGAACTCGGGCTCCTCTCAGGTCGCCCTCTCTGGGGTGCTGAAACTGCGAAGCACACACTGCAGACCCAGAACATTATGCTCTAAAGGAACTAAAAAGAACATCTTCAAATCCTGACTAAATGACGACTAGCTTTCGGCTGGCTGACTGATCCCGTCTCCCCTCCACCACACTATACTGAAAGAAGTGTTTCGGGGCCAGTTCTATTTTGCTCACACTAAAGATGCGTGGTTATAAGGCTAGTTCCCGTCTATAGGTCCAATTCGGAAAGACAGATTCTGTCTCACACACAAACGGCAGTGCTTCTCAAATGGGCCACGTCATCCCCTGAAGATACTCTTCCATCTACTTAGTCCCGAGAGCAGTTTCTTCAGTTTCTTGATCTTCCCAGGATGACTTCTGAGTGAGCTGGATTTGCAGGAAATTCCAGGGAGTGACTTGGCAAGCAGGTGAGCTGAGGTTACACAGTTATTTCTATCGTTGAAATATGTTTCTAATAATATAAATCAAGTGCATCCATTCTATGTCAGAATATGAACTGATAATATTCTCGTCTAAACTTATAGGTGAATTAATAAGACTGACAATCATACACTCAGAAAGCAAGGAATAAAAATAAAACAATCTGGGAATCTTAACAATTTTTCTAAAAATGTGCTGCAAATTCCAAAGTCACAAAACAACAGAATTCCAAATTTCTGATCTCTATTTTAATTTGACATATACAATTTACAGCATGAATGTGACATCCTGAGACATGAGAATTCACGGAGGAAACACTCCTATTCATCAGAAACTTTAGCAAAAGCACGCTCATTTTGAAACACACTGACACTCGACTTATCCTGAAACAACCCCCCCTTCACCAGCAGGCGCCGTGGGCTCTCAGTTTCCCTTGCGCAGTACTCGACGCGCCCCTCGCAGAGTTTTGGTCCGATTCACCATGAAGCTCTCACCTTGTGGCTGCGGATCTCAGTGCTGAGATGGTAGCTCCCTTCAGGCCTGATGTCCCAATCCAAGGCGGCAGAGAATCAGGGACAGAGCCAGGACAAAGTCAGAGCAAGGACAGCAGTAAAGGAAGAGGACCTGTCAGAGCAGGGCTTCCTGACACTCAGCCGGGAGCAGTCCCTACACATTTGGAAACTGCACGGAAACACGGGTCTGCACAGACTTCTTGCCGAGAGGAAGCCTGGCTTTTCTTACATGTCTGATAGGGGTTTGTCTAAAACTCCAAAACACAAGGGCCGGAGCTATAGCTCACTTCCTCTGGGTCGCTCTGTGCTCAGGGCCAGTGTACCCACTCTCAAAGCTCTGTTCCCCCAGGCATGAACAGTCATACTTGGGGCTGTCAGCAACACGCTAGGCTGCGAAGTGCAGTGGCTCAGGAGTGCACACATTTCCCATGAGACACACACAGAAATGCTCTTCTAATGTAACTTAGGCTGACGTAAGACTCAGAAAATGTCATTCAAAGGTCCTAGGAAATGACCATCAAACACGGACTGTATGTGTGCATGAAATTCTCTGCAGTACTCAGTATTCTACACTATTTCTTGAAGTTATACAAGGACAACTTTATTTGTATTTGTCTAATATCCAAGCTATTTTTTGAAATGAGGTAAATCTTTGAGCCACATATCCCTTTAGAACATACCAGAATAAAATCAAGCTCATTGTTTGGAAATGCCTCAGTATTTCCAAAGACCACGTCACTGTGCCGCAAGCTAGTGTGTCACCCAAAACAGCACCAAAATGCCCCTCACTGGGGCATCTTGTGCCCTCTTATCGCTCCAGGAAAGTAACTCCCTTCACTTAGTGCATTTCAGGTTCATTCTATGAAATTTACCCCTACCCACCCCCACTTTTTATTATAAGGCTCTTAAGTTTTTCCCTCTCTTGGGTCTCTTTCATTTGTACTTACAGTTTTCAGAATCTAAGAAGGTCTCTGAAATATTCATTCCAGTAGGGACTGAGTTTTTTCCTGCCTGGATAATTCCTTCTGGGTATATCAAATACCTAGGTCTCGTCAATACCGTGGCTAGAATTGGCTAAGAGGAAACACCTCTATTGACAAAAGTATCACAGAAGGAGAGTTTCAAAAAAGCCAGTTGTAATGGGAATACAGCTAAATAGGCAACACACGTTTATATTAAAATATAATGATTTAAAAATAAAATCTAATGTTTTTATTGTGCCTGCTATTAAACATACAACAGCCAATTCCTCTTCTAACAAAGCAAAACAAAAAAGGGAGCAGGGGTAATGGGTAGCCCTTCGGCCTCTAAAAGCTGTCCAAAAGAATCTTAGGAAATGTCTATTGCAGATGTACATGGATTTCATGAATTCTGGATAATTCACCAACAATAAATTTGCAATAAATTCATGTGTGAATATTGTCCCAAGCTATTATCGGTCTCTAAGTTCCCTACACTCTCTTCACCCTTCCCCTTCAGTCCTTTTCCAAGTTCTTTCTGAATGTGGTCCTAAAAATCAGTCTCCCCCAGCATGCTTTTGAGTCTCTGAATCCCAGAAGGAAAGGCAAGGCTGGGGAGAGACTGGCAACACGGCCCCTCACGGGCTGGCTGGCACTATGCTACACCAGCTCTCTGTCCACCTCATGGTCAAGGCCACCCCTGGCCATAGTCCAGGCTCACAGGCATAGCCTGCAGTTGGAAACTGCGTTCAGGTACATGGGAAAAGGCGACTTTTCAACTCTGGAGGGAAACTGATCCGTCCTGGACACTAGAGTCATTTCCTTCTCTTTTATTCACATCACCTACCTTGGAGCTACTATGTTAGTAGTTCATTCACCACATAAGAAAGGAAAGAGGAGCAAGGAGGTAAAAATGCACCGCTCTTTTCTTTCCTTGTTAGCATTCCTGTCCTGTATGATAATGTCTAATTTTGAGAATTGGCAGCATTGTGCCACAAGTGTATTTAAATAAATTTGGGTAGAATTTCCATACTGTAGTAGAGACGATCTCCAGGTTGAAATTTTGTAATTTTGTAACCTTTATGATTGTCACTTGATGATTTTTTTCCCTTCTTATTTCTGATCAATAAATACTCTGATCCAAGTAACACATACATTAAGGCAGACAGAAAAGAAAAGAAGCTAACCAAATAGGCATGGAAGGAATTACATGACTGCCTGGGAAAATATGAAATCTCAAAGGTCCCCAAACCCTCAAAAGAGTATGACACTAATACTGACAGCTGATAACTTAACACATGCATGTCAACTTAAAAGGACAAAGTTCTTTTATATACTTTTATTAAATTTACTATTTCACCTACTAAGTAATCATATAATTTCCAAGATTCCTAAATATTTCCAACATATTCAACTTAGGGATCCAAGATTCTGAACATGCCATCACCAAAAAAAATTGCAAACCTAAAAAACAAAAAAGGGAACAGAATTAAACAATGGCAAAGGAAAAGACGTTCTCAGAAAAGGTATTTACTTTTATAATTTTCAAAACACTTTAATGTTAATGCTTTTTCTCATCTTACATTAACAGCTCAAGTCTAATATTAAAATTTTATTTAGAAGCAAGGAAGTTAACCAAAATAAATGTTAAACATCATACATATCACCTATTTAACTATCTAATATTTACTGGGTCAAAAATATGTTCACGTTTACAATATGAAACTTTAAAGTGGCATTAGTTCTGTATTTTCTTGAGAAAGCTATCATCGCAGTGACATTCAAATGCATAAATGAAATTACACAGTTAGTCCCTGTACAACTCAAACCATTAGAAACTACTTTTTTAGCCAATTAACAGTAAAGTCTTTGTTGTTCCACATTAACTTCTAGTACATGAAATAAAGATGTTCTTCAAAGATTTGCTAACCTCAAAACAGCCATATCTATTAGGATTTTTTAGAAAAAAGAAAGAAAAATTGGTGGAGGGATAAGTACAGGATATCAAAACTTCCCAAAAGATAGTTATCAGTAATTGTTATCATTAAAATATTATTGCCACACAGAATTAACTACATGAGGAGCTCTCCCACCACAGGCTTAAACACCATGCTACTTATATCAGTTTATTTAATGATTCTAAAGAAAATCAACAGTTCTGAGTTCACATGTGTAGAAACAGAAAATTACGCATGAGGAGAGCAGGCCAACCAAAGACCCAGAGTGCCTGAGGGGCCTCTCACAACAGACTGGGAAGGCCCGCGAGTCTAAGTGGGACCACAGATGTAAGGTCATCCACTCTGCTACGACAGGGCCAGGGCTCCAGAGCCAGCTTGAGAGTAGCTGCTCCTCTGTGTGCACAAATCACTCTCCTATCATTACAGAAAGTCACAGGCTCGCTCTCTCATTCTCAACTTCTAAGGTAAAGGCTAAGAAAAAACTGCAGGAAAATGAGGTGACACACAGAACTAGTGTGACAACTGAGCCTCTAGAAGAAAACAAAAATACGATTTTTGTTTAAAAACAAAAATACTATCTGTTGAACAGAATTTAGAATTTTTGTATTGCCCTCTGGGGTGGGGTGAAGTTTCATTTTCTAAGCATCTCATCAATTTAAACAACATGATTCAGGATTGAGAAGTAATTTTGTGACGCTCGTTTTGCTATTAATGCTACTACATATAAGACAGGAAATGAAACAAAGTAACAAACCCCTTATCTCAGTAAGTGATTTAGTGTAAAATCTGAACTTGGGCAAGCACCCCAGTGGAATTCTGCTCCTAGGGAGTGAAGCCTAGTACGGGTCTTCAGCATGGTTTCAACGTACTTAGCAAGACTTGGGCCATCAGAATAAACCTGGCCATTGAGAGAAGACATCCCCCAAAAAAGTTGAAGGATGAAAAACCAATTCTGTTGTGTACAACTATAAAATATATTTCGAACTTCTGAAAATTAAAGCAGAGTTAACTGCACAACTAAAATTCTCAATGGGCACTTTACATTTTAGAAAGTAAAATACATATATCTATAGAAAACATCAAATTTCTTTATCATAGGAAAACAATGTTGTGGCAAGAATTCTTACTTTTCTAGTCTGAAAAACTTACTAAGTTTAACACTAAACCTATTGGTTTTCAAAGAAAGAAAGAAAGAAAATAAACACTTCAACCTGCAAATTCCTAATACAGTAAATATTTCATTACAAGTCAAGTAGCCCAAGAGGTCTCTTGGAAAGTAAGGAAAGACCCTGTGTTTAAACAATTTTGGTTTGATCAGCACATGGAGACTGTGTCAGTATGCTGCTTTTCACTCCTAAAAAGGAAGGAACAGGGACAGGAACAGACATGGAAATGTGAGGCCCCTCTCTGTCCCCTAGGGTTTGCCATTACCATTCTGTGTGAAGTGGTCTCAGGACCAGGCGACAGCACACTTCTAGCCAGAAATCGGATGACCTCAAAACCACCTCATGTCAGGCTGAGGCCTCATGCCTTTCGCTTAGAGCTAAAAATAAAAATACATGTGAATGAACAAATGATCATGGAATGAAATCTCTAACATGACACTAAGATATAAAATATCAGAAGTTATTTTTATCACAGAAAAATGAACATGTACACATTTCTACATGGAAAGTCACAATTCTGGTTTGAACAGAAGGATGCCCTTCTTATCTTGTTGACTCCAAGTTGGTTCCACAAAGCTAAAATAGTTTTTTGTTCATTTCCTGAGATATGACATTTATTTTTTATAGCGAAATATAACAGTATCACTAATGAAACTAATGAAGGTAAGGTAGCAGTTTAACTTCTTTTTCTAAACATAAACCGGGCAAAAAATAAAAAGAAAGCTAAGTGTAATGCTGAGTACACCAATGGTCTGGCCCTAAGAAATACATTTTTGTGTACTCAGAATGTCTAGTTCCAACAACAGCATTGGAAACTGTGGAAATTAACCTACAATGCCAACCAAAGTAAGGTAGTCACCCAACCAATACCAATGCTTCTATGCGCAGGAAGTCAAACACCAAAGACACCTCCTTGGCGAGTCTGCAGCCCTAGGGTCTAGTTCCTAATTTTGTACCTAGACTGTGATGCTAGGAGACATGTGGACTGCTGTCCCCACCAGAGACAGGAGGGTGGTATGCATCAGCTGCCAACACAAGAAGACTGCAGGAAGACAAGCAACCCCAACTTCACACTCAGTCTAAAGTTCCAGCAATTCTGAAACTCCATGTGTCACCTCAGGAATGGCACCATCAAGTTTCCCATTAAAAAAGATCCATGAATTCTAGTGAGTTAGTTGTAAATTTTGACAAATTACAGAATCACATCTCTATAAAAACAATCCCCATTTCAGTATACCCCGTGTCAAATACATGCCCATGAGAAACTGTTACCTTAGTTCAGCCTGAACCTCTTTTGCAGAGGGGCTAGTAAGCCTCACGATACATGCGGGTCAACCTGCACCCCTGGTTACAAGTCAGCCCTCTGCCCTGGGCAGCGACAAACAAGGCTCACCTCTCCTCGCCCAGGCAGAAGCCATCCGTGCTCCTAATTTAAGAAGAGTCCTGCGGTGTCACACATACAGTGCCCCAACCTGATAGCTACGTGCCTACTCTGAACATGACATTTATCAGTCTGAAAATCAGGACAGGAAGTTTAAAATACAGCACTGATTTGGAAAACATCAGGCTGCATCCACCTCCACTTCCGCTCCTGAGGCCAAAACACACTCCAGCTACATGACGGTTAAAGTGAAAACGTGAAACCATGAAAACGCAGGAAGAAAACTTGGGAGAAATCTTCAAGAACACATTTTAAAGCAGAGCTTTAATTATGATGTAAGATCTAGGAGTCAAAGGACAAATGGTTGGGGAAAGGCAGAAAACTGAACAAACAGAAAGCTATGTAAGAACAAACTGAGGGAAATATTTATAGCAAATATGGATAAGGACAGAGTTCTTACAGATTGTTGAGGAAAAGATAAATAACCCAGTGAAATATGGGTGACGACGATAATTCACTGAGAAAAATGGCCAGTAAATATATGAAAACCTCTTCAAATTCACTCAAAACCAAAGAAACCCAAAGCAAAAGAGGATGCATGTTGACAGTGACCATCAAGAGTGTGGAGACACGGCACATGAGGTAGACACTTCAGTTCTTTGGAGACTTTTTTCTGAATGCCCACGGGACGATGTGAACACTGTCTAGAATTAACTGGGGGTTGGGCGGTATGAGACTTGAACTCACAACCTCATGCTTGCCAGGCAGGCACTGTGCTGCTGAGCCGTATCCCCGGCCCTGTTGCCAGGGTTAGTCCAGAGTAACAGTTAAACACAGAGCAAATACAAATGTCCTCTCATGCTCTAGCACTAAATTCCCCTATCCCCCTTCTCTTCTAATCAACCATACTATCTAATGGTACTGACTAAACATTCTCATTCGCTTCACCTGTCCTGGGAGGGCTCGACAGCCAGATCCTGTATATGGGAAGCTGAGTAGGACCGCACCCGAGTCGGGCTCCTTTCTCTCCGAGGTAAAGTAGGATGCTCCGCGGGCCTCCAGTGCCTGATCCTGCTCCCAGAAAGAGACTGTAGGCTGGCAGAAACGATCCAACCAAGAGAAGCACCTTATATCCTCACCGCGATGGAACCAAAGTGCTTGTCTCTGGGTCACAAGAGAACCTAGCTGTCTTCACACAGCGATGCTCGTGATCAATCCACACTCCACCAGCTGCACGCCGTGCTGCTTCTCATACTGGCTTCACAGTGTTGGGGAACTGAGATACTTTTTTGTGGTTCCCAAAAAAAAGGGTAACAAGTACAACGCTGCCTGGGCTCACTGGGAGAAACGAATGCAGCACGGAAGATTACTGGGGCGCAGTGGAAACATTGCTATCTGCCTCACATACAGGACAGCAACTGACAGGACCACGTAGTACCTGAGCTTCCTGAGACGCTGGCGCCACAGAACTGGGGTCTGAGACGATTTCCCTTCCCCTGGAAGCGTGCTTCCCGGGCTCGCCAGCGCACCACTCTCTCTCCCCTGAAAGCCTCGAGGAAAAGTCTGCCCGATCTTCCTCCCTCTCGCCCTTGGCAACCCGCGTTCCACTCTGTCTCTAAAAACTGGTTACTCTAGGCACCTCGCACAAGTGGAGTCACACACGTCCTTCGTGGTGGCTGGCTTAGCTCACTTAGTACCAGGAGCCCAAGGTTCCTCCACTTGTAGCACGTAGCAGAACCTCTTTCCTTTTCAAGGCTGAATAACATGCCATGCGCCCCACGACGATCACGTAGGTAGCATCCACCTTTCGGCTGCTGTGAGCGCTGCTATAAAATGGCAGCCTGGTCCTTAAGTTCCTACTTCCGGTTTTCTGGCTGTGTACCTGCGCTTCCGGCACTCCGGTTCTTCATGTTTGGAGTGACCTCCCTACTGCGTTTCACAGCAGCTGTGCAAACAGGCATACAGTGTGTTCCCACCATCGCTGAGAGGCTGACCATCATTTTAAAGACAACTAACATTTGATATAAATTTAGCATTTGGAAAGTCTTTTCCTATACATTATGTAATTCTCCAAGTGCAAATGATTAGTTGAGATTTTTGAACCGTTGGCAAAAATTCAAGATCCTTATTTCTATCTTCCCACACTTCCTAATAAATGTTCCTTTCCAATCAGATTGTTTTAAGTCAGCGACATTACACACTGTTAGATACACAGCTACCTCACACTAAAAATATTAAAAGTTAAGGACTTTAAAAGACATAAAAATGTAAACATAGTGGGATGATACTGGAGATCCCAAGGTAAGACTAACCTAAAATAGCTATGAGTACCTCAGTAAGTAGCCCTCACAAATTATTAAGTTATTTGAGTTATTAAGTAACTCAAATCTGTTTCTATCAAAGGCATAAATATATGAAGTACTGCCAAATAACAAGAGTAGCCTAACAGAGTACCAGAGAAAATTCGAAATTTAAGTAACATTTTTTTTTTATTTTAAAGAGAGTAAAACCAAGTAAAACAAAATACAACAAAGCCAATCAAAACAGCAGTGTAAGTGACACAGAACTTCAAAACAATAGAAAATCAACAATGGTTACCATAGTGCCTCCCACTGTCTTCAAAATAGCTACAGATACCTTCAAACATAGTAAAAATCAAACGAAACAGAACAGAATAGAACCAATGAAAACAAAACAATGACTGCAATAAAGGACTTCAAAACAAGGCAACAGTAAATCCGAAATGGCTAATGTTGATTAAACATATGGGTTATGTCTCATTATACATTTATGTACTGTTTACATTAATTAATGGGAACATGCATTAATGCATGATGTACATAGTGTGGGAAGTAACACTCTATGAATGGGTGTTTTGTTTCAAGGAACAGTTTAGCAAGAATTTCAGTTTGGGGTACTGATGATGTGGCTACAGCCTCTTCCTTGAAATTTATGTCCTAGGGAAAAGTTATTTCCAATTTGGGTTTACAAGACCAAAGTAATAGTTATACTACGAGGGTTCTTCATTTAAGAATTTTGTTTTCTATCATGTTTACTAAGGGGAAGAGGATTAGGATGATAGAGAAGTAAATGACTAATGCTAGTTGGCCAATAAAAATATAAGGGTACTCAACTAGTTGTCCACCAATTCATGTGAGGATTAAGAAGTTTGCTACGATAACATATCTTGTTATCTCTGAAATAGCTGCCCATGCAACCGGATAATAATAAAATCAAACAAAACGCAACAGAACAAAACCCATCTCAACAAAACAATGAAAATGATACAGGACTTCAAAACAAGACAATAGGGAATCAACAGCGGCTACCACTCTCAGAAGAGATCCCTCATAGTTACTACACTGCATATTGCCATCCTCTGAACAGATCATCAGACCACAAAGTTAGACCTGCAAAGTTAGTGAAACACTAAACACTACAAGCATTAAATTGTATTTAGTGAAACACTAAACACTACAAGCATTAAATTGTATTCCACCTTAGTAGCCATCACTGCAGCCTCTTTTTCTTCAGATAAGCCAGTCACGTATGGCCAGGGCGGGGAGTTGGCTCTTCTTGTTTCCCAGCCCGCACGCCGAAGGGGATGGCATCTGGCTCTCCCCCAGTGGCCTGCGCATGACGCTAACTTGCAGAGAGAGCTTGGCTTGCTTCTTGGTGACTTTTTGTTCTCTTCCCCTGTAGTCCGCGAATGGCATCAGGTAACATTTTTGGGAAAACTTTTTGGCAGGGCTGGGGAATCAAACCAGAGCCCCAAACATACTAGGCAAGTGCTGTACCACTGAGCAGTATCCAAAGCCCGGGCAAGTTCACACTGCACCCTGCGAGAGCAGCCTGTCACGTCAGCCGGGCTCCATCTGTACTTCCCTGAAAATAAACACCCCTTCAAGTAATCTTCCAAAGCCTGGAACTATGTAGTCTTGGTAACATTCGCTTTCTAGGGGGAAACTACACAAGAAAAATAAATAAGTAGTGGGGTCAGGGATTTAGCTCAGTGGCATAAGTGCCTGCCTGGCAAGCGCGAGGTCATGAGTTCGATCCCCAGCACCAATAAATAAATAAATAAATAAATAAATAAATAAATAGTTATATTCATTACCTATCAATGGGATAAACACATTTATACTAATATTCCAAATCAAAATTTAAGTATTTAAACTTTAAAAGTCCATGCCCTACACACGAACAGAACTATTTATAATAATTACCCTGCTGCCTGGCCAAGTACAAGGTCATGAGTTCGATCCCCAGTTGAAAAATAAAATTTACCCTGATTTGACTGATGAATGCTATATGCATGTGTGAAAACACCATATTATACTGCATTAATATGTACATTTTTACATGCAATAAAAAATAAATCAACTAATGATACATGTTTATTTTGGGGCGCTCAACTGTATTACATTTATGTATATGCTTATCTTGCTCCAGTATTAATAGTATGTGTTTATAACTGTAAGTGTTCAAGTTTTCTTTTATAAAATTTGTTTCTAAGAATTACAAACATGCATGTATCTTTTTCTCAATAACTTGCTTTAAGTTGCCAACTATCTCATTGCAGTCCTTGTGCTCTTTTTGTAAAGTTAAAACTGGAAAAAGTACCAGTCATTATTTTTCAACCTCAGGATCTTTACTAGGGAATTTTTTGACAAATTCGGTGGCACCTCAGTTCATGAACTGAATTTGGTCTACAATTTCAGAAAAGATGGCCATGCCTGTTTTTGTGTGCAAAAGAAGGCTACGGCGTGTTTGTTCACAAACAAAAACAAAATTTGCCAAATGCTTCTGCTTGTGAAACCAAATTGTCCATAAACAAAAGCATTTGTGAACTGAGGCACTGCTGTGCTCTAATCCAGAAATCGGCTTTTCTGTTCCATTCTGAGCGGTCAATTAAAGAGCACAGGCTATAGTCTGAGCAATGAAACTTCTCCAACAATTCCATCACCAACCTCAAACCGGAAGGAAGAACAGAAAATCACAGCTGGTGCAAACAATGACTAAAAGCTCGCGTGTGCAAAGCTGAAGCCACCTGACCACTTGTGTAAGCGTAATTGGCCTAACCGTGCAGTCAGCTCTCCACATCCACCGGCTCCACAGCCGTGGAGTCAAACCATGGTACAGCAAAGGCACTTGAAAAGAAAACTGTCTGCACTGACCCTTTTCCTGGTCATTATTTCCTAAACCCTACAGTACAACAATTGCTCATGCTGCATTCACGTTGTGTTAGGTTTACAGACGAGCTACCGTGTGGAGAAGGACGTGGCAGTTTATCTACACACACTGCACCACTGTATTAGACAAAGACTTGAGCACCTGCAGGTTTTGGTATCCACGGAAGGTTCCAGGACCAACCTCCATGAATCCCAAGAGACAACTGTAAATACAACTATTTCTATAAGGATCTCTATATAAATATCCGTATTTTGTACTTAAAGAACTTGAATCTCACACATACATACACACCCCCCAAATAAAACAACCATTTCATTTCTCTCCCAGGAGCCATCATGTGGAGACAAGTGCACCTCTGCAGCTCTCATGTCCTGTCTGTCCAAACCTACAGGCATCTGAACTGGGGCCCTCTCTCCTGGGACTGCTGTTCTTCCTATGCCCAGACCTGCCGTCTCCTCTCAGAGAGGATCTGCTCAATGCCACCTCCTCGGGGAGGCCATCCAACCCCACGGCCTAGCAAGCGGCCTCAGCACACCCGAACCCACCCGACGCCCCTGCTGATCCCGCCTTGGTCTTCTTCCCAGCACAACCCACTACTAAGACTGTATTTTTACTTAGTGATTTTCTCTCTCTCCTCCTAGAATGCTTCTAATTTCTGGGCATTTGTACGTGAAACTATACTCTATAGTCTAATCATCCAAAGAAAGTAAAAACCCTTAATGCTAGTCTATTATCTGGGGGCATTCACTTAACCAGGAAGCCGATGCTCTTCCAGCTGCAAATGGCAAACAGGAAACACTGACCACTAAGCTTCTTAATCACAGCTGGACTCTGCAGATCACTCCCAAATCACAGCTCCAAGGCCGGCTCACTGTGGACACAGCTTCGCTTCAATTAAACACAGATTTAACTAACCACAAGCAAGCGCATCTTCTGAGGTACAGAAGTCTCAGGCAGAAGCTGAAGACA
>RJWT010013111.1:0-21978 GCA_004365215.1 Cuniculus paca | reverse complement strand
TGAAACAAGTTCTCACTATGTCGTTTATTGCAGGTTGGCCTTCAAGTCCCTCCCTCTGAGAGCAGGGGTCTGGGATTGGATGAGAAGGGCAAGAGTAGGCAGAGCCAGGGAGCCAATGAGAAGGGTGCAAGTGGGTAGGGCCCAGCCATGAGCTTTCCATATAAGGGGAAGCTTGAGCTGCAGCTCCTGCTGTCACCTCCAGCTCCACTTTTTTGTCCCTAAGGCTCTGTGTCCACTGTGAGGCTTCTGCCACCTGGATACTCTGGGTAAGTTCCAGAGCCTCTTGCGACTGCGGCAGTGAAAGGAAATATGGTTCGAGGTGATGGAAAACCTCACCGAGCTGCCCAAGTGGTTCTACTCATTACTTGTCGAGCAGCTTACCCAGAGGCTGGGCTAGTGGAGGTGCTGTTTGGTGGTGGTGGTGAAAGTAGGGTTGCCTCATTTTCCTACCCTACCTACACTCCTCACTCTCTGGGCATCTCACAGGGCAAAAATGCCATGAACCTACTTCCTCCACCCCCACTTTCCCTTCCAAGACCTCAGAGAGCCCCTGCCCTCACCTCTTGTCTGCTCCCTCCCTTTTTAGGCCCTGATGGACAGCGTATCCCACAGCTCAAACCTGTGACATTCGCCTGCTCCACGTGAGTCGGCAGCATCCTGAAAATGAGACTGAGATTGTGACATTTAGGCTGCCTTATTAATAACAGGATCCATCCAAGATGAGCAGAAACCTGGCTGACCATTCCAGCCAGCTTCCAGCAGGAGGTACTGGCCTGGACAAGGGAAGGGTACCGAGAACAAATACTGGCTTCTTGGGAGGGGTCTAGGTATTTCCTGGCTGTGCAGCCAGCAAAAAGGGGTCTCATTTTTGCAAGCAACCTAAAAGGCTGACTTTGCTCTGCATTCTGGTATCCTGGACTCCTACCCAACAGGCAACTGGGTGCCTATACCTTCCTGGAGACGGTTTAGAGACCCAGGTATGACCACATACTGCTCTTCCAGGTTCTGAGATGACCTCTGCCCAGGAGACTGTCCACAACAGCAGGACCAAACTGGCTGCAAATAGCCAGGTGGCTGAAGTTGAGCTCCTGAACACCAGTAGCCACGTGCCTGGAGTTAAGTTACGGGCCGCAAGTACCCAGGTACCTGAAGTTGAGCTGCAGAACATGAGTACCCAGGTGCCTGAAGTTGAGCTACAGGACATGAGTATCCAGGTGCCTGAAGTTATGGTCAATGATGCTACTACCCAGGTGCCTGAGATTGAGTACTGTGGAAATCAGACTGCCCAATGCCATTCATGATATTATGACGGTAGTTCTTATCCAGGAGTAAAACCAGGAAGGGGGTCAAGTGGGAATCTCTGAAAAATCATCTTTCTGGTTCTCCTACTCTAAAAACTGAGGGGGAAATGTATGGGTTGTCTTTTTCACTACTGTCATGTAAAGTTTGCAAATAAAGATTTACAAAGCTGTAATGAAGAGTCATATGTTGGATCTGTTAATTGGAAGGCAGGGGAAAAAGGAATGACCTTTTCCTTCAGTAGCCAAGTGCTGCTGGGAGCTGCCCTCTCCAGAAAAAGGTAGAACTTCTTGCATTGCCACTGCCTGGGCCACAATATTCCCCAACTTCCAGTCAGGTAGCACCTGTGCTCCTTTACCAAGTGCATGTGCACTTGCAGTCAGTAGGACTTGCAGACCCACTGAGTCAGGACTTATTGAGGAACCTCAGTGTGATTCTAGACAAGGTAACTTGGGATGTGAAAACATGGTTGAGACCACTTAGTGACAGGAGCCTACCTGAATTTGAAAGGCCCAGTTAATGATGCTGCCACCAGCTACTCCCAAGCTGGGACAACTGAGGACAGGGAAACAGAACTGCACCTCTGTAGTCCTCAAGCCTTGCCCAGGTCACCTGAGCTACCATAATATTTGATGCAAGAAAGACACTGGCAGCCCAGGGTGTCTTGGTTACTGCAGCAGCAGGAGCCCACCTCAGGCTGCAACCCAGTCACTATGGTATAGAGCTGCCAGTCCCTGATCCTGTGCATGAATCCAGAAATTTGCACACTAACAGCTGGGCGTGAGGATTAAACAACAGCACAGAGGCATCTTTAGCACATAAAATTTTTACTTCAAAAATTCAAGGTGGAGGCAGTCAGGAAGGGACAGAAAGGAGCAGCAGCCAGAAGCTGGGGAGGCACAGCCCACCTATTCTGGATTAAGGGCCTAGTGCCAAAACTGGACCTGTGGCCCAGTTGCCATTCGTTCCTTTTACCTTAAAGAAAGCAGAAAGACATTATAGGAAGATGTAGCATCACGGGTGATGCATGCTGTGGAGAAACTGGTTACAGTCTCTGCTTCTATCTGCAAATGAATAATCCTAGAAAGGAGTAAGAGGCTGAATAGAGGAAAATTCTACTTGCTAGGTTGTAAATGTAGCTCAGAGGTAGAGTGATTGCTCAGCAGTCAATCCCCAGTACTGGATGTAAACGAGACATAAACCTACTTAAATTTGTTTGCTCTAGTAACTGAACTTCATAGCTAAAACATAAAACTACTTGAAAATTATGGAAAACATTTTGTGGTGACAGTGCATACTTATGTTTATTATATTTGACCTCTGTGAATACTACAGAAACAGTGAAAGACTACAGCAATTATCTGAGAGACTGCACCCCTCTCCGTTTCTACTCATTCCCAAATCACATGTCTATGTAGATGCGCAAGTTCAATGAATTTCTCAGTGCAAATTTAACAGGAAGCCCCTTCAAAAAGTTGTGCTTAGCATAAATGATTTCAACCGCCCTTGCTCTTACATTAACATTCCCTCAGTAGTTCTCAGCGTTCAAAATTTTATAAGAAATCTTCCTTTATTTTTGTTTTGTTTTTTAATTTAAAATATTTTTATGAAAAATAACTATTTTGGCCTGGGGATTTAGCTCAGTGGCCTAAGCGCCACTCAGTGGCAAGCACGAGGTTGTGAGTTCGATCCCTGGTGCTGCAAAAAAAAAAAAAAAAAAAAAAAAACTATTTTCCAAAAATAAAATAGAAGAAAGATACTGTTCTACATATTTGTACTCACTTTAGTGTCTGACCAAATTCTCATATCTGTTGCTGAATTCAATCTATTATATTGTCTTGGTTGACAAAAAGACAATCTAGCTTCAAACAGATGTAAATAATTTACAAAAGAAGGAGTGTTTTCAGATAGTTGTATTTTTCTTTGCCCAAAGCCCATTGAATGGTACCTTTTTAAGGTTTAATACAATACGGGATCAGAAACTGTATCAACGAACTTTTAAACTTTGTTAAATTAAAATTTATCAGTCTTACACTTTCATCTTTACCTAGGCACGATTTTGGGGTTTTTTAAATTAAGTTTATTGGTACAATTTAGATATATATATAATGATCATACTCATCACAGGGAATTTGTACCTGTATATATCTTGATTCTTTTTTTTTCCCAATTCCCTCCCCTCCCTTAAACCCCTCTTCTCCTGCTTATTTACAAAGCCATTTTATCCTTTTATCATTTTTTTTCCCTTCCTTCCTCCCCCCACCCCCACCCCATCCCTAGGTCCTCTTTCCTTTTGAACAATTTTTCCTATTTCATATTACCTATTGTACATTTTGATCCTTACTTACCCTTTCAGCTTCTCACACCAGAGAGACAATGCAATATTTATGCATGTGAGTTCGATTTATTTCACTTAAGAGTATGGTCTCAAGGTACATCCATTTACCTAGAAATGTTTCAAACGTATCCTTCTTTATGGCTGAGTAGCACTCCACTGTATAAAAAAAAACCACATCTTTTTTATTCATTCATCTATTGGTGGGCATTTGGGTAGTTTCCAAGATTTAGCTTTTACAAAGTGTGCTGCTATAAACATGAGTATGTATGGCACTGTGTTACAGTGTTTTTAATTCTTCTGGGAAGATGCCTAAGAGGGAAATAGCCAGGTCAAATGGGACTGTTAATCCTAGTGTTTTGAGGAATCTCCACCCTGATTTCCACAGTAGTTGTACCAATCTACACTCCCACCAACAGTGGAGAAAGGTTCTTTTTTCTCCATGGTGCCTCTGGCATTTGTTATTCGTTGATTTCTTTATGATAGCTTTTCTTTATGGAGTGAGACGGAATCTCGGCATTGTTTTAATTTGCACCTCTCAAAGGACCAGTGATGTTGAACATTTTTTCATGTATTTGTCATTTGTACTTCCTTATCTGAGAAGTGTATATTCATCTCTGATGCCCATTTTTGGATTGGGTCTTTAAATTTGGAGGGTCTGACTTTTTTTCCAATTCTTTATATGTTACAGATATTAGTTCTTTGATGGACAATTGGCTAAAATTTTTTCCCACTCTGTGGGCTGTTTTTTCACTCTGCTGATAATTTTTTTGTTGTTGTGCAAAAACTTTTTAATAGGATGAGATCCCAGTTGATGATTCCTTGTAGTATTTCTCATGAAATCAGGGGTTTGATAGTGAAATATTTGCCTACACCTATGTCTTCAAGAGTTCTATCTATTCTCTCTTCTAGCAGATTTAGTGTTTCTGTTTTAATATTCAGATCTTTCATCCATTTCTGTTTTAGTTTAGTACATAGTAAGGGACATGGGTCTAGTTTTTAGTCTTTGGCATGTGGAAAACCAGTTTTTTCAGCACCATTTATTAAGAGGCTATCTTTCTTCCACTGAACATATTTGGCTACTTTGTCAAAGATGAAGTGGCTGAGTGTGTTTGGAGTTGTTTCTGCATCTTCAAATGTCTTCCACTGATCCTCAGGGGAAAGATGTGTGGGTGGTGAGTCCTCTACATATCATTTAACACTCATATTTGGGATGTGCAGAAGATGAATGGGTCTTGGAGAATAATGGTAGATTACCACAGGCTTAATCAATTGGTGACTTCATTATGGCTGTTATACCAATGTGTTTTTCTTTTTCTCTTTTTCTGCTTAACCAAATTTTTCTGCTTAATCCCCTCTTTCCTGATATGGTTTGGCAAACACATTTTTCTCCACACCTATCCATAAGGTTCCCAAGGAGCAATGTGCTTTTAACTGGCAGAGTCAACCATATACCTTCATTAACCTACCACAGGGTGTGTCAGATCTCTGCCCCTTATCACAACTTAGCTGGCACTGACCTTGGCCATCTTTCTCTCCCACAAGGTACCACATTTGTCCATTACATTATTGACAGTTTTCTGCTTGGAGCAAGGAAGCAAGATACAGCAATCACTCTGGACTTTTTGTTATAGAATTTGCATGTCTGAAGAGAGGAAAAAAAATAAACAAAAATTAAAAGCTCTCTACATCATTAAAATTTTTGGTCTAGTGGCATGGGACACACAGAGATAATCCTTCTAGGTGAAGGAGAAGTCGTTGGGCACCTTCTATAAGTAAGAATGTGGTACAATGCTTGGTGGGCCTATTTGCATTTTGAAGACAACACATTTCTCACCTGGGCGTGGTACTCCCTCCAATTTACAAGTGACTCGGAAAGCTGCTAGATTTGAGTGTGGCCCAGCACAAGACAAGACTCTGCAAGAGTCCCTGGATGCTCTGCCACTTTGGCCCATATGATCCAATTGATCCAATGGTACTCGAGATGTAAGGACAAACAGGATGTAGTTTGAAGCACCTGTTGGGCCCACATGAGTGAACCACAGTGGAAGCACTTAGGATTTTGGAGCAAGTATCTGACTTCATCTGATGACAACTACTCTTCACTGAGAAACAGCTCTTTGCCTGCTATTTGGTCTTACTGGAAACTGAACTCTTGACCATGGAACTCCACATTATGATGCAAATCAAGCTACCCATCATGAACTGGTTGTTACCTGACACTTCAAGTCATAAAATCAAAAGTGCACAGTAACAGCCTATCATTAAATGGAAGTGGGATATACATGATAAAAGTGACACAAATGTCATGGTTTTTAATCATGTTATACTGTTTTCGGTTCCGTCTCCCCCACATGCACCTATGACTTCAAAATGTGTACCCTATTATCAGTTGGCAGAAGACTAGGACAATATTTACATATGGTTCTACACATTATGCAGGCCCCACTCGAAAGTAGCCATCTGTACAACTGCTGCCCCTTTTCAGGACATCACTGAAGGAAGCAGGGAAGGGAAATCTTCACAGTGAGCACAACATTGGGAAGTGTACCAGGCCATGCATTTTGCTTAGAAGAAAAAAGGCCAGATGTTTCCATATATAGATGTATGACTGTATAGCAATTCATGCGCTATAACAAATGATCCAGCTAGATCATCAGGCACTTAGAAGGAACATGACTAGAAAATTGGTGACAAACATATTTGATGAAGAATTATGATAGGCCTCTTCCTATGGGGGAAGGCTATTATGAAATTTGTGTTCCGTATAAATGCTCATACAAAAGTAACCTCAGAAGAAGAAGACTTTAATAACCAAGTGTATAAGAAAACTCATTCTGTAGATAGCAGTCAGCCTCTTTCTTCAGCCACTTCTATTACTGACCAATGGACTCACAAACAATATGGTCACAATAACAGATGTGGAGGTTATGAAAGGGCTAGGCAACATTCTACTCAAGAAGGCTGACCTGGCTATGGCAAATGCTGAGTGCCCAACCTATCGGCAGCAAAGTTAAACACTGCTGTGGCACCATTCCCCCACAATGATCAGCCTGTACCCTGGTAACAAATTGATTGTATCTGATTACTTTCACCATGGAAGAGGCAGCACTTCTTTGGAATAGACACTTAATTGGGTATGGATTTGCCTTTCCTGCATGCAATGTTTCTGCCCAACATAATATTCATGAACTAACAGAATGCTACACTCACCATCATGGTACATCACATAGCTTCTGATCAGAGATATAAACTTCAGTCCAAAGAAGAATGGGCACAGGCTCATGTTCATGGAAATCACTAGTCTTAACATCTTCCCCACCATCCAGAAGCAACTGGATTGGTAAAATGGTAAAACAGCCTTTTGAACATGCAATTACGGTGCCACTAGATGGCAATACCTTGCAGGGTGGGAGCAGAGTTCCACAAAAGATGGTGCATGTTCTTAATCAGCATCTCATATATGGACTACTATATTCCCCTAGCCAGGATTAATAGGTCCAGAAATCAATGCACAGAAATGAAAAGGGTACACTCACCATTACGCTTAGGGATCCCCTAGCAAAACTTTTGCTTTCTGCTCCTTATCCTTGGCTTGCCTAGAAGTCGGTTATAACAAAGGAGGAAGAAAAACACTGATTCCAATGAACTGGAATCTGAAGCTGCCCACTAGTCATTTCAGGCTCTGCATGCCTGAAATGAGTCAACAGGCTAGACAAGGAGTTATGATGCTCGTGAAAATGAACAATACAGATTATCAAGAAGAAATACTCCACGATGGAGGTAAGGAAGAGTAAATTTGTATTGCAGTATATTTGGATTGGATGTGTTAATGTGAAATTTTAAATAATGACAAGAGTTTTCAGGTTTATAAAGTTTAGAAGTTATATAATTATTGCTTTGGTAAGCAGATGTGCAGGGCACAATAACATAGTTCCCATAGTGGTCCTCCAGTGGAGAATCATCCTTGTCCCAGACATTTGGTGGTGGCAGAGGACATTTTGTACTGTCTTATTGGAGGTGCAGGAGGCATGGTGACAGTGTTGTTGGTGTTCAATTGTTAGAGGACACGGTGCTGCAAAGCACTCTTCAGTGCACAAGACAGGTCCCAAAACAAAATATTATCTAGCTCAAAAAATCAGTAATGCTAAAATTGTGAAAATTTAGATAACAATGATACCACAAAAGTCAATGACCCCAATTTATCACAACTCCAGAAGGCAGGAACTAACTATTCCTGGTTTTCAGGTCTATTATGTGAATTGGCCAACTTGAATTGACCTAATAAAACTTGCAATTCTGAAGCCATAATGCATACAATGATGGCAAATATGTATCATACTGCTTTGTCATTGTGATTCAAGCCAAATGACTTCTCATAAGAAATATTAGGCTAGTGCTAACTAACCACCTTTGCTTTCTTGGTGACATTTGCAAGAACAATAAACTAGTACCAATCATTAAACTCTTTATGATATACATAACGTAAACCTTTATCCAGTTATGGATGATCAAGGGTGGTTTTTCCAATCTTTTTATCTGCAAAGCACATTTCATTTACACACATATATAATATAACTTTAGCAACATTATGTTACTGTTACATAGAAAAAAATTTTGTTTTTGTTTTTGTTTTTGTTTTCGTTTTTGTTTGAGACAAGGTCTTACTGTGTAGTACAGACTGGCCTTGAACTCACTTATGTAACCCAGGCTGGCCTCAAACTCACAGCAATCCTCCTGCCTCACTCTCCTGAGTGCTAAGATTACAGACATGTGCCACCATGCCCAGCCAGAAAAAAACAAATTTTTGGAATCATTACATTTTTAGAAATGTACAAGTTATAATATAAATCATAACATACAGTTTAATTTTGCAACAGAATATTATTTAGTTACACTGTATAATAAAAATATTGAGTTATGTTTAGTTAGTGTGGGTATATTTGTTTAGGTATTTTTATACATAAATTTTTAATGTTTAGTTTCATCTTGGAGATTTTCCATTAAATGAATAGAAGGTTCTATGGAAATTGTCTTTTGATTATCACATTTTTACATTAGAAATTCTTCTGGAGAAGTGTCCCTGAAAGTAAAAGGTGATTTTAATTTTATAGCTATGTGTTATTTCTCTCCTTTTGTGAGTGTAAATTATTGATGGTCTAGAGGTCTGATTCTTTCCATCACCAAAATAAGAAATTTCATGAAACTACTCTTGATCATTGTCAAAGATTTTTAAAATGGGTAATTCATAGAGCAGTGAAAGAGGATAAAAGCAAGTTTGCAAGGGTCCTCTTTATGCTACAACTTAAGGCAAAGTGCTGTTCTTCACAGGTAGTGCTAATGACCTCTGTAAATACTGCACTCCTGACTGACAATGTGGTTGGTCCCTGCTGCACAGATGCAGAGTGTGAGCCGACAGGTGTGCATGATGTGTCACAGTGATGCGCAAAGGCTCTGTTCCACAGAGTACTGTCCTTCATACCCATGAATACCAAACTGATTCAATACCACTGTTGTTTGATAAACCTGTTACAGAGTCCTTCATCAATCTTACAATGTAGTGTACCAACTTTCAGCTGACTATAAAGGAAAATTGATGTTTTTCATAACTCTGGCAGCAAAACTCAAAGTGGTAGACACCAAAGAGCAAAAAACTATCAATCAGTCATGGTTCTTTGTCACTAGATAGAAAATTATGAGGTCCAGGAGTGGTAACATGAGAACGCTTCGGCAAGAGCAAGAATATCATAGAAAGTCTTCTTCCATGAGGACTTTCCTATTCTCTGGTTCTTTGCCCTTTAAATACTGTTAGAGATGGTTGGAAAACATCAAAATTGCTACAGACGCCTGGCACAAAAGAGCAGTCAAACCTTTCGAGTTGAATATGGTCATTTTTTAAGTAAAGTTTTCAGTTTTTTTCAATCCAGGGTTATTTTAATTTTCCAGCAAGAAAAAATATAAGCCACAACAATGCACCAAATAATTCTCTGACTTTTTTGCTGAAAGTAGCTCAAAATCTGAATGTCTATGTATTATTTCCAAATATATTTAGCATTCAATGAGTTAAAAAACAAAATGCTGGAGTATTTTCCTTGTCCTTTAAAGTGAATCCAGCCTAGATAGCAAAAGCAATTCTGAGCAACAAAGGCAAGACAGGAGGCATCAGAATATCTGTCTTGATTACTTTTCTCTCTTTGCTGGGACAAAATACCTGACACCCAAAATGAAGAAAGGAAAGGTTGATTGAGCTCACTATTGTGGAGTTTTCAGTCCATAATCAGTTGGCTCCAAGGTAGGCTGGCATGGCACAGGGACAATATGGTGGCTGCAAGCAACAAGAGCAAAAAGGGCAAAAGGGAAAAGCATGCCTCTTTCCCTCCTTTATGTTGTACACCAGCTACCCACACCTGGGTGGATGCAGCACTCACACCACCAGTCCTAGCACTAGACAATGAACCAATCACAAATGCTAGACTCAGCAGCCTCCGTGATGGCATGAAGCTTGGAGGGACACCCAGACACAAACCATAACATTCCATCCCAGCCCACCAAAGATTCATGCACATTCTTTATGCAAAAGAGATTTAGTCCATCTTCAAGAGTTGCCAAAGTCTGAACAGTTTCAACATTGCTGGAAAGTCCAAGTTCCAAGTCTCCTCCGAGATCTAAGGCAAACTCTTAGCTGTAACCCCCTATACAAATGAAAACAAAGTTAAATACTTCCAACATACAATTGTACAAGATAAACATTACTATTTAAAAAGATACAAACAGGGACACAAAACAAGTCCAAAATCCAGCAAGGCAAACAATAAGTCCTGGAGTTCCATGCTCAGTATCTGTAGCAATCTGGTTGTGAGCTCCAAAGGGCTTGAGTGATTCCACCCCCACAGCACTTCCAGTGGTTTTAGCTCCTACGACCTCTCTTAGGCCCGCTCAGCTCAATCCTTGCAGGTTTCCTTAGCTAATCCACACTCCTGGCTTTTTCATACTTCTGGGTTCTCCATTGTGCCTTTCGCTTCACACTCACAGCTCCACACATTGCCCTCTCAGAGGTATACTGCCTGGTCTCCCAGGCCTTCTGAAATCAGGGTGGAAGCCCTTTTAACCTCAGAACTCATGCATTCTGCATGCACCTAAAACCAGCTCCACATGAATGCTGTCAGGGTCCACTGCCAGTTGGAGCAGTAGTCAGGCTTTCCTCTCTCTTGGCTGTAGGAGTTGAGTGCCTGATTCACTGGGCACTCTGAACCTGATTCTGAGGAACAGATTCTCTATGCCATTGCCAGTTGGGAACCTCATGTGGCTTCCATTGCCATTCTGGAACATGGTGCACTGCAGCTTTCTCCTCAGAACAAAATGTTTCACTTTTGCAGTTTTGAGACTGCAAAGCTTGGGGACCCACTGCTGCTTGTGATGCCCTAAGGCCATTTTTTCTATTTTCCTTTTCCTTTTCAACAATCAAGATTTCCTCTGTTTTAGCAGTCCACACCTTTATTGGAGAGTCCTTTTCAGGAAATCTCACAATGTTTTAAATAATCCTGCTGGGTTCTTTGTTCTTGATTTGCAATATAAAACTGACTAAAAGCCCCCAACAATAGCCATGCCACTGCCTCAACATTTGACAGCCTTGAAATTTTTTTCTGCCAGATTAATTAGTCCACTTCCCATAATCTTAGTCTCAGGCAAAGTCTCTGAACATGAGCAAAATTCAGACAAACTATCTGTCAAGCCATAACACACATAGTCTGGAATCCAGCACCCAATGCAGTCTTTTCTAGCAGAAACCTCCAGAGCCTGGTCTTTACTGGTTTTGTGGTCCTCTGAGCTCTGATCAGAATCTCCCATACAGAACAGCCTAAGCTGTTCCAGGGATACTCTTTCAGGCAACATCTCCAAACCTTTCCAAACTCTTTCCACAAGCCATTCCCAAAGGCTCTTGAACCACATGGTCAGGTATAGTAACAGCAACAACCCCATGACACTGGTACCAAATTCTGTCTTGGTTGCTTTTCTCTCATTGCTGGGACAAGATACCCAACACCCACAATGAAGGAAGGGAAGGTTTATTTAGCTCACTATTTGTGAAGGTTTCAGTCCATAATAAGTTGGCTCCAAGGCAGGGTGGCATGGCTGAGCAGCAACACTTCAAGGCAGCAGCCTGAGCAAAAGGTGGAAAGAGCAAGCCTGTTTTCCTCCCTTGTACTGTACACAGGCTATCCTCCTTCAAGACCGGTGTAGCACTCACAAAATCTCCTTGCCCCACTCTTACACAGGCTCAGGATGTTCATAAAGTAAGAACCTTGGCTCCCTGCTGAGTCTCTTAGTTAAACTTCTAAACTTCTCAAATTGACACAACGCATCAACCATAATAATCCCTGACTTGAAATTACACTACAAAGCTACTGTGATAAAATCAGCATAGTACTGGCAAAAAACAGACCTGAGGATCAGTGGAACAGATTAGAAGATGCAGACACAACTACAAACACACTCAGCCACCTTATCTTTGACAAAGGAGCCAAACATATTCACTGGAAGAAAGATAGCCTCTTTAATAAATGGTGCTGAAAAAAGTGACTCTCTACATGCCGAAGACTAAAACTAGACCCATGTCTATCACCATGCACTAAATTAAAGTCAAAATGGATCAAAGATGTAAATATTAAAACAGAAACACTAAATCTACTGGAAGAGAATGTAGGTATAAATCTTGAAGACATAGGTCTAGGCAGAGACTTCATGAACAAAACTCAAACTGCACAGGAAATACTTCAAAGAATCAACAACTGGGATCTCATCTTATTAAAAAGTTTCTGAACATCAAAAGAGATCACCAACAGAGTGAAAAGAAAACCCACAAACTGGGAAAAAATTTTAGCCACCTGTCCCTCAGACAAAGGACTTCTATCTAGAACACATTAAGAATTGAAAAAACAAAATCAGACACCCCCCAAATTTAAAGACCAAATCCAAAAGTGGGCATCAGAGATGAATACACACTTCTCAGATGGATAAGTACAATTAGCAAATAAATATATGAAAAAATATTCCACATCATTAGTCATCCAAGTGATGCAAACTAAAACAACACTGGAATTCCATCTCACTTCAGAAAGAATGGTTATCATCAAGAAATGAACCAGTAACAAATGCGAGCGGGGCTGTGGAGAAAAAGCAACTCTTCTCCACTGTTGGTGGGAGTGTAACCTGGACCAACCACTGTGGAAATCAATACAGAGATTCCTCAGAAAACTAGGATTAGAGGTCCTATTTGACCCAGCTATTCCCCTTCTGAGTATCTTCAAAGAAAAATTAAAAGCCTCATACCACAGCAATATAGGTGCACCCATGTTTATAGAGGCACAATTTGTAATAGCTAAATCTTGGAAACAACCCTCATGTCCATTAGCCAAGGAATGTATAAAAAAAGATGTAGTATTTTTATACAATGGAATACTACTCAGCTATAAAGGATAGATTTGAGACTTTTGTAGGTAAATGGATGCAACTTGAGACCATACTCATAAGTGAAATAAATGAGACTCATATGTGTGAACATTGTATTGTCTCCCTACTGTAAGAAACTGAAAGAGTAAGGTCCAAAATGTATAATAGATATTGTGAAATGGGAGAAAACTGTTCAAAAGGAAAGAGAAACTGGGATGGGGGAAAGGAGAAAAGAAGGAAGGGAAAAGGAAAAATACATAAATAAATACATACATATAATAGTTAAGATAGTTATACCACTAATTTCTATTATTTCATTGAAAAGAAAGGTTGGTGCCTATATTGTTTGATCATTTTTTCATGCCTATATCTTGCAATATGAGCAACTACTTTGAAGATAGCAATACACAATGTATTAACCAGTTGCTCTTCTGCTATCTTGTTTTGAAATTTCATATCATTGTTTTTATTGTTTTTTCTCTTTAAAATAAAATAAAATAAGTCCAGGAGGAAAATAAGCAGTAGGACTTGTAATATTCAAACTTTTACAAAGATTATCCTGGGTGGCACAGTCCATCCATCCCACAATAACAAGGCATCCAACATGCCACTAAGCTGAGTCATGTCTGTGCAGTCCAGCAATCACCTCCTTTAGAACAAAATATTATCAGCCAACCAATACTAGCAACAAAAGCATTTTGTATGGAGTTAACAAAATTCCCTGTTGACAGTTCTGTCATATAGTTTCTAACATCTTGTATGGAAAATGTCCCAAACCTTTCTTTTGATCTGTCTCCATGATATTAGACTGTAGCCATTCCAGACCAAAAACTGTTGGATAACAGTTGACTCCTTCCATTTCCCAAAGCGTTCTACTGCCAGCATAGTTTATAGCTCCAACTCAAGGTAATCCATCCACTTCTTTAGTAAATACTCAGCGGGGGCGGGGGTGGTGCATGGCAGTATGAGCATGCTGGAAAGTAAACGTTCATAAGCCACAGTTCTCTGGAGTTAACAGCCACATCGAATTCTCTTCTTTCCAATGTTATGATTTCAAGAGCATCATCATAAATACCAAAATCATCATGATAATAGCTCCAGCTTTCATATTGGCCTCCTTAGCTATCTTCAAGTCCCTTCGATTCACTTTTATTTATTATACATGTTTTATACCCTAAAATGTGGTCCATTTCGGAAGAAGTTCTATAGGTAGATGAGAAGAATGTGTTTTCTGTTATTAGATAAAACGCTGTATATATTTGTTAAATCTATGTTTAATGTCGTGCTCCAGCTTTGCTATTTCTTCGTTGATTTTTTGCTGTGGTTTACCTATTTGTGTGAGTTCCCCATCATCATTGTACTGTTATCTATCTATCCTTGTTAAGTCTATTAGTTTTAGTTTTATTTTACTGAATGCACTCACCTTATCCTTGTGAATTTGCCAATATATACTATCATTTATTGTCTCTTCTGTTAAGTTATGGTTTGAAATTGAATTTGTTGGAAACTAGAATAACTACTCCTGTTTCCTTTGGTCTCTGGCTGCATGGAGCATCATTTTTAATTCATGTGTTTCTTTGTGGTTAAGCTTGGTCTCTTGCAGACAGCAAATAGTAGTAGGGTTTTTTCTTTTGTTCCAGTCTGTCAATATGTGTCTCTTGGTTGGGGAGTAAAGATAATTTTATTGAGTGTTATTTTGAAAGTTATTTAATGAATCTTATAATTTTCCAGTGCTAATTTCATTTTTCCCTCATGTTTAGTTAACTACTCTTTCACTAGATCGATTCTTAGGGAGTTTTTTTGTTGCTGATGTCATTGGTTGTTTTGTTGACTTTCTGATGATGTTGTCCTCACTGTCTCTCACTAGGATTCTTTTGACTATTTTTCATAATGCTGATGTGGTGGTCATGGATTTCATCACACAGATATTCCTCATGTAAGGACTGAGTTTTGTTCCTGTGATTAGGGAATTAAATGAATTGATTGCTAAATGAGGAACTGTATATAGGATGTGCATTACAACATTCAGCTGGGTGTAGTGGCACACACCTGTAATTCCTGCACTTGGGAGGCAGAGGCAAGAGGATCATTGTGAGTTCAATACCAACCTAGGCTACAAATGAGTTCAAGGCCAGCCCAAAATGCATAGCAAGACTTTGTCTCAAAAAGAACCCCCTCCAAAAAAAAAAAAGAAATAAAAAAGAAATCAATGAGAAGGACTATAAATGGAAAACTTGAGAAGATTTATGGGTGCTAGACCCAGTCGATCATGTATCTCCTCCTAAAGAAACGAGTATAGAAATTAAAACATTGATCCATACACTTACACAGTTGCACACTTGAGCTGCACATTCATACTCTGGGTGTAAGGGAGTGTAACAGTGCAAATACATCACTGAATCTGTTTTGCTTGCTGGCTTCAGGAGGTTTGCTGAGAGAGCCCATGATCCACCCTGATCCAGATACAGTATTTTTAACCCTTGATGGTCTGCAACCCGTATTTCTCTCAGGACATTTGAAAGGGTATTAGCTCTGCTCCGTTTAGTGAATTTCAGCATGGGGTTGTCTGCATGCCAGGAACTCTTAGACCTGTTTCCTCTGTCTTTTTCTTGCCCTGGCTCTAGGTCTTGGTTCTTTCCTCAGCTTGCCCAGTCCTTGGTGTTTAAAGTAGCCTGAGGGTGTTAAGGAAGAAGTGTCCTCTGTTAGTATGGGCTGTTAGTCTCCACACTTTCCCATTGCCCTCGAGTTCAAATTGCCCCTAGCCTGTAATTTTTTCCTTAACAGTTTCCCCAGTTCTCAGGAAGAGGATCCTGCACCTCAAAGAGAGACATGGCAAATATAAGAAATGCCTAGCTAGCTGTATCACCATTCTTTCTTCTTCTAACTGTACCTTTTCATGGTGCTGCAAGGACCTGAGTTTGTGCTGAATTCAGCTCTCCTGGATCAGGTTTCTGTTTGGCATTGTTGTTATAGATTCTCAGCTGTTCCCTGGTGGGGAACCTAAGGGATTCCCCTGGGTTTAGGAAATAATGACCTCTGTGGTAAGTGCCCAGATGCAGTTGTCCACTGCCTTTCATATGAGACAGGCTTGTGCATCGCACAGGGTAGCTCAGTCTCCAGATTTCAGGTGGAAAGCCACCTGTATTTTTTGATAGTGCTTGCTAATGTTATCACGGATTCCAGCCCATATCCCACTGGGGATGCCACACAATTCCACCAACTGGGAACTATAATGTCTCTAGATATAAGCTGAGTGAACACCTGAGCATGGTTGGTTGGTCTAGGATTCCCATTTTCTGTAGTTCATCAGATCACTGTTTTGTTCAGGTTGTACCTGGTGGTTCTTATTAGCCATACCCTGGATAACTCTGTACATAGCTCAGACCTCCCGATGAATGCTATTTCCTCTCAACAGCCATGATAGGGATCTTTCCTCCTTTTTATTATTTATTCAAATAATGACAAGGCTTAGAATTTACAGCGACCATTTCCATTCCATACACCAGAAATGGTGAAATCTTTAGCTATAAGGTAATAATACTCCCATTTGTTATTATCTAATATATCAGTGTGTTTAAAAAGTACAGAATTAGTCGTTTCAGGTAATCAATACTAATTAAAGAAGCTATCCCTACTCTTCAGTTTATTTTAAACAAAATTCTCCCGGTTCTTTCAGATATTCAAATCTTAGAAATACTTGTTGTTCCTGCCCATTCCCTAGAGAATGTTGCTTAAAGTTAGATTTTGTAGACTTGCAGCATGTCAAGTGATCCAGAATGCAAACCAACTTTGGTATGGAATACATGAAATTCATAGGCAATGTGAGCTCTTCACCTTTTTGTCAACTTCCTCTCTTTCCCTTTCCTTAATACTGTGATTTGAAAAAAATCAAAGCATCAAAAAAAAAAAAAGATATGAAAACTAACCCTAACTGACTATGGATTTTCAGTGTCTGATTACCCAGCCAAGCCATCTTATGCATCCAAGAGCAAAGAAAAATTGGGATTATTTACTGGGCAAATTTGAATCATTATAAAATAAAATGACTTTTGAATAAATTAATCTTCAAAATACTGTAATATATGCATTAGTTTTTAATCACCCAGATGTAGGGAACAGACTATGGATTCCTATGTGTACTCATGAGTACAAGGATGGAAGATTCTCACATAGCTTCTGAATGCTTTCTAGTGAGCAGTGTGGATGGGAACAAGAACAGTATTACCCTGCTACTGTGTGATGCACTGTATCACCTGTGATCCATCTAAAAATGAAAACAGAACAGGGCCCCATGAATAATAAACAGGCTAGGGCCAGGGATTTAGCTCAGTGGCATAAGAACCTGCCTGGCAAGCACAAGGTCATGAGTTCGACCCCCGGTGCCACAAAAAAGAATAAACAGGTTATTTCCATTAAAATCTGTTCTTCTAATATTGATTTAGGAGCCCAAGAAACAAGTTTGCTTTTTCAGGTTCTATCAAAAACCCTGAATAAATGTGGAAAGAACTGGTGGAGTTTAAATCAATTTAAAATGGAACTGTCTTCTCTTTCAAAGGAGCAGATTTAAGCCAAAATGACATAAAGATATAGTTTCTACCATATCTGAAGGATTCAAAGCCAAGAGGCAAACTACATAGGGTTTGAAAATGCTCATGGTTAGTGGCAGGTAGCAAAAAATATAAATGAATCAATGTAGATTCAATATGAACTTGAGGCAAAGGTGAAGAGCAGAGGTCACTGCTCTCCCATGCTATGCCTCCTCAGGAGGGGCACACTCCTCATTTTCCATTTATACTAAACCTGGCCCTCCCAAGCTGGTCATTCAGACAACTATCAGTGTTCTTTCTGCAGAGTCTATTTCAGTACTGAACAACAGGGAGCACCAACACTTTTCAGGGAAAGGGTTCCTAATGCTTTCCAAGGAAAGGACTATTAATTTCCCCAAATGACCATAAGAAAACAAAAAGACAAAGGGAAGGTTAGACTCAGAGTGCACATGTGAGTCAGGCAAAAGCAAATGAAAGAACTGAGGCCGGCCTTCCAAGGCATGCTCTGGGCCTCAGATGCTTACAGTTCCTGTGTCAACCCTCCAAAGCACCTGCTATTACTCCTTAGTAGTTGCATAAACTAGGGGAGAAATTCACTTCTCAATGTTACGTTTTAAAGTTCGCCCTAGAATTTTTAATCTCCTGGATTATCCATTTGAATCTGTTTAGTGGATTCCATTTCTTTCCAATGCTGGACATTCATGTTTTCCATCATTTTCCTAAGCTCCACCTTTTTTTTTTCATCTGTGTCTACTCTAGATTCACAGAGCAAGTCCCTCATTATGATTGTCGTCTCTTTTTTTACCTGGGAGATTATTTCTGATCCAATTTTCTCTATAACCTCGTTCATTTCTTGTGCTGCTTCTGTTGCTACTGTTTCATAAGATTCAGGTGGGTGGCTTCAGATTTTCTTCGCTTCATTGTCCCCTGGACTTTCCTTGAGTGGGCTGGAGGTCTGAGGTTGCCTCTTGCTTCTGTGTCTTGTCATTTACTATTTTTTCATTTTATTTTGTTTTCTGTGTTGATGCTTATAAATTTCATAAGGTAGATAGCTTAATCACTAATACTGAGGCTTCCCTAGGGGATGTCTGTTCCTCAGAGATGTCTTTTTGGTGTAGGTAGATCTTGTCTGTCCCAAGATCCTACCTAACCAATTTACTAAAGAAAAATGTTGCTATTTATTTGGCTCAGCACCCAGTGCTTTGGTCCTGGACTATGGAGATAGTTATGACACAAAACAATCACAGTGTTGTCATACAAAACAGAACAACTGATTACAACATGTATGACATGCTGGCTAAAATAGTACAATTAGTAATAGCAATGGTATCAAGCACAGCCTAGAAACTGATGAACTGTGATAACTATTAATTTGGTACCATTAACGATAGGAGCAAGATCTACAGTTATATAACAAAATCCAACATAAACCAGGAACTTGTATGCAAAGAGTTTCTCCATAGTAAAGTGATTTTTACCCTGTGGGGGATGAGGAAAATTTAAGAGGAATAAGAGGAAAAATAGAGAATACAGTGCAAGCAGTGCAATTACAGTGTAATTAAAAATCTACCAACAGCTGGGAGTGGTGATGCATGTCTATAATCCCAGCATTTGGGAGGCTGAGGCAGGAAGATCACTGTGAGTTTAAGGCCAGCCTGGGCTACAAAGCAAGTTCAAGGCCAGACTGAACAGCATTATGAAAAAAAAATCTGTCAACAACAACAACAAAAAAAAAACTCTACCAACAAAAAAAAAAAAGCCCAGGCCCTGATGGATTCATTTTTGAATTCTACAAGAAATTTACAGATCTAATATCAATACTCCTCAAACTCTTTAATGAAATTGAAAGGGAATAAAGATTCCCAAAGTCATTCCAGGAAGCAAGCATGACCCTGATACCAAAATCATAGAAGGATACAACCAAAAAATGAGAACTACAGACCAATATCTCAAGTGAACAGAGATAGAGAAAGATACTGGCAAACAGAATTCAGCAAATCATCAAGAAGATTATACATCATGATCAAGTAGGATTTATCTCAGGGATGCAGGGATGGGTCAACATACACAAATCAATGAGTGTAATACACCATATCAACAGAGCCAAAGACAAAAGTCACGTGATTACCTCAATAGATGCAGAAAAAGCGCTAGACAAAGTCCAACACCCATTCATAATAAAAACCCTACAGAAAATTGGAATAGACTGTCTTTATCTCAATCTGATAAGTCATCTGTGACAGACCAACAACCAACATTATACCTAATGATCAAAAACTGAAAGCTTTCACTCTAAAATCAGGAATAAGACAAGGATGCCCACTATCACCACTCCTATTGAATATAGTTCTGGAACTAGAGAAATGATTCCTAAAATTCATTTGGAACCAGAAGAGACCTAGAATAGAAAAAGTAATTCTGGGCAACAAAGGCAAGGCAGGGAGCATCACAAGCCCTGACTTGAAAATACACTACAAAGCTACTGTGATTTAAAAAAGAAAAAAAGAAAAAAAAAACATAGTACTGGCAAAAAAAAAAAAAGAACTGAGGATTCATGGAGCAGATTAGAAGATGTAGAAACAACTCCAGACACACTCACCCACCTTATCTTTGACAAAGGAGTCAAACACTTTCACTGGAAAAAAGATAGCCTCTTTAATAAACAGTGCTGAAAAAACTGGCTTTCCACATGACAAAGACTAAAAACTAGACCTATGTCCCTTACCATGCACTAAACTAAAATTGAAATGGGTAAAAGATCTGAATATTAAAACAGAAACACTAACTCTCCTGGAAGATAGAGTAGGTAAAACTCTTGAAGATGTTGGTGTAGGCAAAGACTTTATGAACAAAACCCCTATCATATAGGAATAACACAAAGAATCAACAACTGTAATCTCATAGTAAAAACTTTAGCATAAAAAAGAAATCATGGGCCCTGGATAGCTCAGTAGCACAGCATCTGCCTGGCAAGCATAAAGTCATGAGTTTGATTCCCCAGTACCAAAAAAAAAAAAATCATCAAAAGAGTGAAAACACAACCCATAGAGTGGAGCTGTTCCTCAGACCAAGGACAAATACCTAGAATACATAAAGAACTTAAAAAAAAATCAGAGCCCCCAAATTTAAAGATCCAATCCAAAAATGGGCATCAGAGATGAATACAAACTTCTCAGATGAAAAAACGTTCAACATCACTGGTCACTTGAGAGATGCAAATTAAAACAATATTGAGATATCAGGAATATGTGGAGGCATCCAGCTGGGTGTGGTGGCACATGCCTGTAATCCCAGCACTTGGGAGGCTGAGGCAGGAAGATCATTGCAAATTCAAGAACAGCCTGGGCTACAAAGTAAGCTCGAGGCCAAGCTGAACTGCATAGTGAGACCTTGCCTAAAAAGGCCAAATAATAAATAATAATAATAATATATGGAGGCATTTCTAGGGTTCCTTAATAAAAGTTGATGGTAAGTTCACAATAAACTGAGTGCTGCTGTCATCAAAGATGAAGTCTGGCTGACATCTCTGCATTCTGTTTGTCTTGAGACTGTGAGTTGTGCCCACACTGGGTGTAGTGCTACAGGTACAACAAAAATTCAAGAGGGCTTGTTTAATGACTAAATGACTTTCTATACACACACACAAAAAAAAGAATATGCAGAGGAGACCAAGATGGTAAAGCAGTAAGCAGAAGAGACAACAGCCTCTCTGAGAGTCACCTTCCAGACACTGGAATACAGCATCGTGAGGAAGACAAGGAGGGAACGGGGTCCACTATACCCAGGAAGAATTTGAAGTGCAAATTGAAGCCCATAAAGAGAATGAAGAGAGAAATTCCATTGAAGAAGGAGGTAGCCAGCTGTGCCTTTTCCCTGAGATAGGATTCACTCACTGCATGGGAGGAGCAGTTCAAACCTGTGAACCCAGGGTGACAATGATGGCTGACAACCCTGGTGGCCTCTGCAGAGAGAGGCAGTAGTAAGGGGAGTAGCAGACATGAGAGACAATACTGGCTGTGCTGAGTGCAGAGGCCTTAGTCCTCCTGTGGGAGAGAGTGATTGGCTGGGAGCCATCTTGGAAATGGGCCAGTTGAGCTCAGAACCCAGAACTGCTTCTGGCTCAATCTAGCAGATCCCAGCTGGGCTCAGACCCATGGAAATTGCTCAGGTGGAGGGTAGCCCAATGTGTCTGGTCTCGGGACAGGCCTGCTGAGATTATTTACTACCATGATGAAAATCTACTGCTGGCTTTCTGGGAGAGATCAGCACAATTTGGGACTCTGCCTCCACAGGTTGTCTACTAATGAAACCAGAGAGAATCCTGGAAGTGGACTGTTTGTTTTTCTT
>RJWT010013110.1:0-21938 GCA_004365215.1 Cuniculus paca | reverse complement strand
AAAAAAAAAAAAAAGCCCTAAATATTAAAACAGAAACACTTAATTTCCTGGAACTTAATTGGCAAAACTCTTGATGACACAGATGTAGGCAAGGACTTCTTGAACAGAACCCCAACTGCACATGAAATAACATCAAGAATAAATAGGGTCACATCAAATTAAAAAGCTTCTGCACAGTAAAGGAAACAACCAACAGAATGAAGATGTAACTTACAGAATAGAGAAATACTTTGCCAGCTACCCCTCACGCAGAGCACTAATATCTAGAATATATATAGTCAAAAAATGAAACCCCCAACATAAATGATCCAATAAAAATGAGCAACTGAAATGAATAGACATACCTCCCAGAAAAAAAAGTACAAATGCCCAATAAAATACATGAAAAAATGTTCAACATCTCTGGCCTGAAAGAAATGCAAATTAAAATAACATTGAGATTCCATCTCTGGAAGGAATAGTCATCATCAAGAAATCAAATAATAACAAATACTTACATGACTGTGGGGGAAAAGAACACTTCTATATTGTTGGTGGAAAACTAAACTAGTACAACCACTATGGAAATCAGTATGGAGATTCCTCAAAAAACAAAAAATATGAATACCATCTGACCCAGCTGTTTCCTTTCTAGGTATCTTCCTGAAAGAGTAAAGACATCGTATTACAGTGATACATGCATGCCCGTGTTTATAGCAGACCAGCTCATAATAGCTAAATCTTAGAAGCAACCTATATGTACACAGCACATGAATGGATAAAGAAAAGGTGGTATTTATCCACAATGGAGTCCTGCACTGCCATAAAGAAGAATAAATTTGAATCATTCGTAGGAAGATGGGTGTACTTTGAGATCACGTTAAATGAAATAAAGCAGACACACAAGTTTAAATATTGCATGGCTTCTCTTTACATGAGAAACCCAAAATATAAATAAAGGAGCAAAATAAATGCTAGATAATAGGAAATAGGAGGCTGAATCTTTTGCAAATGAGAAGGTGATCAAAAGGTGGAGAGACAGAGGGAGAGGAGGGGAAGGGGAGGAATAACGAGGTAAAATGTGTTGTGTACATGCACCAACTCCTCCTAATGAATGTACCCATTATGTACTACAGACATGTACTAATAAAAATAAAGGTAAGAAATGTTTAAAAAGATTATCTGGAAATTGTGTTCTCTCGCATGGTGGTCACCCTCACACTATAGGGCGCACTTCTTTTCCTACTTTTACTTGGCCCAGACTTGGTCTGCAGAGGCTGTTTCTTTTCCTACCTTTACTAAAACTTCGCTACCATTTAAAAAAAAGACTATATGGAAATTATTTTATGCAGCAACAACTTTAATTCCATTGTCACGTCGTTGTCCTTGTTTCCTTCTCTAGTTTTGGTTCTTTGACCAGTGAGTGACCCAGCCTCCTGAACAACCCCAGACCTTTGGAAGCATGGCTAAACCTGGCCTCCCAACTCATTGCTGGTTATGACCTATGACCCTACATGCTATTTCGCTTTCTGAGTCCTTGGTCCAGACACCAAGGGACACCTGGACATACTGCTTTTACAAAGGCATATGAGCTCCATTTGGCCCTGGTGAATTGGATCCCCATTTGACTCAGTCACGGGGTGAAGCACTTCCTCTGTCAACTGGGCCCTGGCTCCCCTCTTCCCACCCATGCCATCTGTGCACTGCCTTGCCAGCACTTCTGAAAAGAAATTTGCATCATGCAACAGTGGGAGGGCTCCTCGGGACAGCTCCACTGAGCCATGGTCTGTCCGGCTGCTCCCCGGCTTCTCCTGGCCGCAACTCTCCTGCTGGGGTCAGCGGTGGCCCCAGTGTCCCAGACTGTGAGTATGACTGTGGTGAGGACCGGGGTCTCCAGAGGCCACAACAAGGGCCTCCGGTTGTGAGAGGCAGCAAGGGCTGTGGTGATAGGACAGGGGAAGGAAAGGGCCAGCTTGCGATAGGATCTCTGCACTTGTTGTAGGCTCTGAGCATGTCACAGGATTTCAGAGTGTTCCATCTTCCAGTCCAGAGTGTAGGGTATAGCTTTCTTTCCTTTACCTGAGTCCCTGTGAGCGCCGATGACACCTGCTGTACTGCAGATGAAAACTCTTTCGTTCACACCCACAATTTGAAAATGAAAAAGAAAAACTTTCCAAATTTGGGAGCCACTTGCAAAGAACATGAGAGAATCTAAAGGAAGTCAACAGAACTGAAATCAGTCCTTTGTAATCCATCTTCTCCAGTAAAGAAATCAACATTCGTATCTCTAAATCTATCTCTGAATGAAATCTGTCTCTGCATCTACTTTCATATACATCTGTATCTTCATCGGTCTCTGAATCTATCCATCTTATCCATGACTGTGTATCAACCTGGTTTTAGCAGAGTATCACTTGTAGGTTTGCACATGCAATTTGGAGAGAGGAGGGAGTTGGCAAGGACAGAATTTACGTGAGACTAAAGGCTCATCCTCATGTCAAACTCCATGGAAGAAACAAAGTTCCCAGACCCTCATCCCCCAGCTGGCTCTGCCCAGCCTCCAGGGTAGAGCTCCAGACCCAATGGTTGGGATTAGCCTAGGGGCCCAGGGGCAGGTAAATTCAGGAAAGAGCTAAGCAAAGCATGTTGACTCCCCAGGGTGTGCCTAGTTCCTGATCTAGGTGAGACTGCAAGGTCCCGAGGGTGCCCCTGGAGCTGCATCTCCTGCAACCCTTCCTGTAAGCCTGCTTTCCTGCTCTGATGTGTACTCTTCATTTCAGGCAAAAAGCAGGGCTTCCATGGCATCAAGTCATGCCCGACTAGGCAGGCCGGTCCTTGAAGTGACCCCAAGAGGAACTCGGGGCCAGCCCCTCCATGGAGGTCTCTCTTCTGTGCTCTCTTCCAGGTGCAGGATCAGGCTGAAGAGGGACCTGGACAGCAGCAGGACCACGGGAGTGGAGCAGGGGGTGAGTGACAGACAAGGATGAAGAGAAAACAGATGAGGAGATAAGAGCAAGGATGGAGGGAGGCACAGAGGAAGGACTGGGAGGCGTTCCCCAAGGACAGGCTCTGCCTCAGACCTGTCCCTACACCAGCCCTCTGGCTTGAGGCCTGGAGAACCATGTTCATCTCTGGGAGCCTCCTCTACGCAGGGTAGGGTGCTGGGAGCATGCCGTGTACCCCAGCTAGGGCAGGAATTATTGCCATCTGCATCCACAGGTACCTGGACGGTTAGAGGATCTGCTCCAGGTCCCGGAAACGGTCAGCTGGGTATGGTAGGCCTTGCCACCGCCACTCCTCTCCAGCTGTCCTCTCCTCTGTAGATTCGGTCCTGGTCTCTGTCTATGTGCAACTGGAATTCTCAGACAAGACCTGGCCACTGGCACACCACAGGGCTCTGACTCTTCCTTCTGCCTCAGCTGCTTCCTCCCCAAGAAATCTGACGAGCCTCAGCATCACGACAGGTAGTAGTCATGGGAAGGGGGCTTAGGGCGAATGAGCCCAGGTTGCTGGGAGCCTCTCCCTGCCTCCTGGTTCTTGCTCCCTGGTCCAACTCCTTCCTCATCTCCCTACCAGACAGGCCCCTCCCTTCCTGTTCACATCCTGTGGTCTAAGGAGCAGGCAGGGGCCCACCTCTCCCACCCCACCCCGATGCCCACCACAGCCTCTGCTCTGAGCCCTGGTGCGATGACCCCTGGCCCTGCAGGACTGGTCCTAACAGGCAGCCCAGGCAACCTCTCGGGCACCAGGAGGCTACTGGCTCTGCGCCCTTGCTTTTTCGGCCTGCTCACTTCTTGCTCCCCTTGTGTCTGTCACAGACTGTAATGTCAACCGCACGGGGCACAGCCACTGTGCTTGCCGCCCTGGGTACCAGTGGAGCGCCCGTCTCTGCTCTCACGACATGTCCTGTCCTTCCCACCACCACAACGGCCGGTTCTGTGACTGTCAAATCTTCAGCCATTCTGTCCCTAGCTACTGCCAGTTGCTGCCACCTGGTGAGGAGGGTTGGGAACGAGTGGAAGAGGAGTTTTCTGTCTTGTTCTCTGAAGCTGTATTCTGCCTGTTGGCCCAAGGCCCCTTGCTCCTCTGAATGGGCAGAAACGTCAAGTGTCATAGCAGATTTCAGGCCCTGAGTTTAGGCCTGGAGGAGCAAGACTGATGAATGAGGCCCCGGAGCTAAACAGATGAGGAGAGAAAGTGCTAGAGCAATCCTGCTTTCCAGTGCAGGAAGTCAGGAGGCAGCTCCAGTAGCACCAAGTTACCCACCAGAGAAGTCAAGCCAGAAGGTTCCGCCTTCTGTTCCCAATGATATGGTCTTCCAGGCTGGATTGCAGCAGCCTCACTCAGATACCCATCCAGGGACAAGATAAAAGCTGGGAGCAGGGGAAGAATGGACTTCAGAAGACAGGGACAGAACCAGGTGTAGTGGTGCACACCCGTAATTCCAGCACTAGGGAGGCTGAGGCAGGAGGATTGCCACGAGTTTGAGGCCAGCCTGGGAGAGAGGGGTGGCTCAGCTGCAAGAGAGCCTTGAGCTCCCCCTCTAGCCCTGTCTTCTGCCTCCACAGTCCCCGGGAATCTGACCCTGAACTCCCAGCTGCAGCTGCCGGGTGACAAGCTGAAACTGACTCTGCTCGTGACCCACGATGCCACCAACCTGAAATGGTTCTTGAAACGTACAGAGAACAGCAAACACATCTCCCTGCAGCCGGGGAAGCAGGTGTCCCTGAGCTCCAGCCAGGGCCAGGCCAGCCTCAGCATCACTTGCATGTCCTACTACTGGGCAGGTGGCTACTCCCTCTTCCTGCCCTCGCTGCTCTGCTCTGCTTTTTCTTTCTTTCCCTTTTCTTCTTCTTCCCATTTTTCCCTCTGCTTCCCTTCACCTCTTCCTCTCTCTTCCCTCACCTCCTTTTTTTCTCACCTTTTGGCCTTTCCATTGATTTATTTTGGGAAAACAAAGGCCAAGAGACTCATAAAATGGAAAAGTTGTTAAAACAGTCAGTGTTTTCACTGTCTGGGGACTTCTGGAACCTCTCAGGCTTCACAAAGTCACAATTGTCCTAATAGAGAAAGGTGTCATCAATCTTGTTCTCACTCCCTTTACAGTATATGGTAGCCTCTTTCAGTGTTACCAAGCTGTCACAAAGACTGCAGAAGCAGGAAGCTTCCCTTTAGCAAAATGTTAAAGAGACATGCAAAAATGTAGAACAATGCCATCCTAATTATGTTTCATTTCGGAAAATATAGTTGTTTCTCATGAAACATCTCTGTTAACAAAAGAAAGCTAAGCATGGTGACACACACCTGTAATTCCAGCACTCAGGAGGCTGAGGCAGGAGGATTGCTGCAAGTTGGAAGCAAGCTAGGGGTACATAGTGAGTTCAAGGTCAGCCTGAACTGCATAGTGAGATCCTGTCTTGAAAGAAAGAAGGAAAGAAAGAAAGAAAGAAAGAAAGAAAGAAAGAAAGAAAGATTTATAATATGGTGTGTGCTGTATATGTCTCACTTTCAGCTGACAACAGACTGGTATTTGTCCACACGTCAGATGACAGAGGTGACAGAGGTAACAAAGGAATAGCATGACTGCAGGGAAAAAGTCTCACCTAAAATCTGTGGCCACAGCTAAGAAGGAAGGGTCAGGATCCTCTTCTACAGACCTCTTCTTCCCACAAATCCTTCTTGAGGCCAGGGCCACACAGTCTCATTTAACTCTTGTGATAAACTCTGTGTGTAGTCTGCTTTTAAAAATCTGGAAACTGAGCCCTGGAACTAGTTAGAGACCCCTCGGGCAGTCAGCAACACCCAAGTTCTGCCCTCAGTAGTTCTGTGTCCATGCACCACTCAGCTCCTCCCCACTGTGTCAATGTTCTGAAAGTCCTGGAAAGACTGTAGGCCTGCTTGCTTTGAGCTGTTCCAGCAAGTGAGGCTCTCTGTCTTCAGAGGGCCATCTTGGGACCTGTCTTGCAGTGACAAAGCTCTGGGTAGTAAGCAGAGGAGGGAAACAAGCAATGGGCTTGGGTGACGGCGTGGCAGCAGCAGATTCTGGGGTGTGGGCAGGCCCAGAAGTGCCCCAAGGCACAGCATGTATGTGTCTGCAGGTGAGTACATAATCTACTTCGAGGCCCAGGGATTTATCTGGAAGCTGCAGCAGGTGGTGAAGGTGCCCTTGCAGAAGACAGAAGTGACTCAGTTTCCAGACCAGCTGTCCATCTCCTGCACTGCCTCCCCTGGCTTCCAGCTGAGCTGCTGCTTTCCCAGCACAAACCTGGTCTACACTGCTGCCTGGAGCCCCAGGGAGGGCAACCAAGGTAGAAGAGGGGATGGATGTTGGCATCAGAGGGGTAAGTGGGCAGCTGCTCTCTTCCAGGCAGCTAGGTTTCTGGGGCTGACAAGTGGAGGCTGCCATAGAAGCTGGGAGCTGGGAGGTCCAAGGCCAGCACTGTGGTCTCCCAGTCAGAGTAATCGCAGTTTGGTTGACATAACACAGACACATACAACATCGCAAAATGCTGCCATCCACACGCTCTCATTTAACTCTTGCAATAAACTATGTGTTTATTCTGATGGTGGCCCCCATTTTAGAAATGAGGAAACTGAGTCCTGAAGCTAGCTAGAGACCCCTGCAGGGAGCTTCTCAGCAAAACCCCAGTTCTGCCCTCAGAAGTTCAGGGCCCATGTAGCTCTCAGCGCCTCCCCACTGCTTCCTGCTTCTGAAAGTCCCAGAAAGACTCTGGGCCTGCTGGCCTCTGAGCTGTTCCAGCAAGTGAGGGTCTCATCTCTCATCTCTCTCCCCCTCAGTCTCCTTGCTCAACAGGACAGACTCTCAGTGCCTGCTGCTGGATGTCCAGCGCTGCCCGGAAGCCAACACTGCGTACACCTGTGTGCTGGAGAGTCCGGGCCTGGCTCCTCTCAGGAGATCTGTCACTGTCACCATCATCCAGGGTACGTGGGGCTCGGGGTTCACCAGGCTGTCTGCTAGCTGCTTGCCTTTGGACCAGAAGCCTCCTCCTTGACGTTGCTCCAAGGCTCAGGTTAGGACCCAGGAAAAGGCTCCAGCTGGGCTGCGACTGCTGAGTCCCCTCTACTTGCCATTCTTCAGATGGAGACATTGTCTGCCCTGATGACTTCTCAGCTGCTGCCTGGAATGTTACTAAAGCTGGCCATGTGGCAAAGGTCCAGTGTCCCATGAACAAGACAGGCACGTTGGAGAGGCTCTGTGGGCCTGATGGGGTCTGGGGCCCCATTCAGAACAACTGTACAGACATGAAGATCCTGAGCTTATATGAAGAAGCCAGGGTAAAGTAGCTGCCCACTCGCCTCCCTGCACAGTGCCCTCTCAGACCTAGTTTTTGTTTGTTTGTTTGTTTGTTTGTTTTGCAGCACCAGGGATTGAACTCATGACCTCGTGCTTGCTGGGCAGGCACTTAGGCCACTGAGCTAAATCCCCAGCCCTTGTCTTTTTGAAACAGGGTCTCGCTATGCCGTTCAGGCTGACCTTGAGCTCACTTTGTAGCCCAGGCTGGTCTCGAGCTTGCAATGATCCTTCTGTCTCAGCCTTCTGAGGGCTGGGATTACAGGCGTGCACCACACCCAGCTTCAGACCTAGTTTTAGGATCCTTTCCCCCAGGCCAGCCTGCAAGTTATTTGGCTTCTATCACAGGGAGCTCTAGCAGAGCCTGAAAGTAGGCGTAGGGGCCTCACGGGGCCCGCACTCTGCCTGGGAGTGGATGGTGTCCTCAAGCCACAGTCCCATCAAGTGTTTGCTAACGTCAGCATTGGTTCCACCCTCCAGGCCCCCTCAGTCACCTCTCTGGTTCCTGCTCCCCAGAACAGGTGTGGGCACACAGCGGCAAGGACAGAAGGAAGAGGGGGAGGCAGGGGGAGAGGTAGGAGGAGGAGGAGGAGGAGGCTGGGATTCTCTCACCACCCTGCTTCCTGCCATCTTGTCCATCCCAGCTGCTGCAGGCCGGCCAGGGAAATCCTGAGAAAAGGGTTCCAAAGATCCTGGCAAGGCTGCAAGAGCAGGCAGAGGAGGCGAGCTCGCCCTCTGACTTACTGAAACTGCTGAGCACCGTGGAAATACTGGCTGAGGTGGTGGCAGAGGCTGGAACAGCGCTTAAGCCCAGTGCCCTTAAGGTGAGAGCTCCGAGCCTCCACAGATGCCGGCTGAGCAGTAGGGATGGAGACTCCTCGCTTGTGGGCCCTCCTGCCCGTCTGAAGTCACCCTGGGCAGGCAGCCTCCATGACTGTGGAGTGTGCAGGGCTAGAAACACACGGGAATGGGAAGGAAGGAGGCATGAGTGCAGAGGTGTCCACGCACATGCATACGTGTGGCTCTCACACATGCACACGCTCACACATGTGCACATATATGCGATCCTGCATGAAGACGCTCAAACGCACTTGGCTTTTCTGGACCTACCTAAATCACTCTCGGTAGGGACAGCAGTTGGTGCCTAGAAACTGCAAATGAATAGCAAGAGGCAATGATGTCACACTCTTCGTGTCTGGACTGTATAGTATATGTGGCTGCACAGACATCGATGTGGCCCTTGACTTCAGAAACTGTGCCCCCTGCTGCTGGCCACCATTCCTAGCTTTGCAGACCTAGAAGGGGTAAGGAATTGGAAAAGGCGCCTCTTTTTAAGACTTGGGTATCAGCAAGGTGTTGTGAGACAGGGGCTGGGTGTTTGCAGATATCCCAGGTGGTTGGCTGAACAGTCCCCCAGACTTCCCACCTAGAAAGTCTTCTTCACAGGCCGGTCTTCTGTCCCCTTTGCTCTCCAGCCCTGAGTCTTGCACTGGCCCAGGAAGGGTAAGGTCAGGGTCTGTAGGTCCTAGGACCCCAGGCTCAGCACCATGGGCTCCAGCAGATCAGGCCTGTCTCTCTCTTGGGTGCCACAGGATCTCCTGACAATCACAGACAAGGTCCTGGAGGTGAACACCAGCTCTCTGTGGACCCTGGCTCAGGCCCAGGAGCCCTCAATGGGCTCATATTTCCTGCTGGCTGTGGAGACCCTGATATGCAGCCTGGCTCCCAAGCATCACCCCTTCTCCTTCAACTCCTCCAACGTGCTGCTGCAGAGTCAGCTCTTGGAACCCACATTTGCTGATGACTACTACGTTTCCTTCTCCACTTGGCCCCCGCTGCAGGCCTGGATTCCCAGGCATTCACTGACCCCACTGGTCCATAATGGAACCAGTGTCAGTGTGACCAGTCTGGTGCTGCAAAAATTGGACCAACTTTTGCCCTCCAACTACGAGCAAGTGCAGGAAGACCTCCAATATGCCACTCCTGGCCTGGTCCTCGTCATCTCCATCACGGCAGATGGCAAAGCCTTCACCCAAGCAGAGGTCATCATGGACTTCGGGCAGACAGATGGGACGCCACACTGTGTCTTCTGGGACTATAATCTCTTCCAGCGTGCAGGAGGCTGGTCAGATAAAGGGTGCCAGGCACAGACAGCTGATGGCAGCCTTGCCACTCAATGTATCTGCCAGCACCTAACTGCCTTCTCCATCCTCATGTCCAGGTGTACTGTTCCAGAAAGCCCTGCCCTGACGCACCTGAGTCAAGTGGGCTTGGGTACCTCCATACTGGCACTGCTCGTGTGCCTGGGCGTGTACAGGCTGGTGTGGAGAGCCGTGGTTCGGAACAAAGTTGCCTTCTTTCGCCACGCTGCCCTGTTCAACATGGCAATCTGCTTGCTGGCTGCAGACATCTGGTTCCTGGTATCCTTGGTCTTTCTTCCAGAGACTCAGGACCTGCTCTGCCTGGCCATTGCCTTCCTGTGTCATTTTTTCTACCTGGCCACCTTTTTCTGGATGCTGGCGCAGGCCCTACTGTTGGCTCACCAGCTACTTTTTGTCTTCCATCAGCTATCCAAGCCCCTCGTTCTCTCCCTGATGGTGATCCTTGGCTACCTGTGCCCCCTGGGGTTTGCAGGTATCACCCTGGGCCTCTACCTGCCTCGAGGGCAATACCTGAGGGAAGGGACATGCTGGCTGGATGGGAAGAGTGGAGCGATCTATACCTTCGTGGGGCCAGTGCTGGCCATTGTGGGTGTGAACGGGCTGGTCCTCGCCATGACTGTACTGAAGTTGCTGAGACCTTCGCTGTCCGAAGGGCCCCCAGTTGAGAAGCGCCAGGCTCTCATGGGGGTGCTCAAAGCCCTGCTCATTCTCACCCCCATCTTCGGCATCACTTGGGGCCTGGGCCTAGTGACTCTGCTAGAGGAAACCTCCATAGTCCCTCATTACATCTTCGTCATCCTCAACACCTTCCAGGTAGGTGTGTGCGGGCTGAGTCTGTGCTCATTGCCCCTTTTGACGGCCAATGCCACTGCCTGTCCTTTCTCAAGGAGACCATGTAGTGCGGCCAAAGAAACTAGTTGAGCAATTTCTAACCTAGGAGGCCTAGGTTAGAACCCAGCTCCTCTACTGACTAGTTGAATAACTTCAGACAAACAAATTATATATCCTCTCTGAATTTTAGTTTTCTTAGATGTAAAGTAGTATCTGACTTTGCTAGACAAGTAAGGAAACTGTCACTACCCAATCCTTTGGTATCCATTTTGTAACCATGACAATAAGAAAACCACCTGAAATGAACTGTGCGCACCAAGTGGTGCTAAGTTCAGAAAAATCAAGCTAGGACACCTCAGGATGGGGATTAGACCGGAGGATGGAGGCTGCAGGAACAGGAGAGGGGGCAAGCTAATTCCAGTTGACGTCCTATTCCTCCAGCTTTTTCTCATTCTCTTTTGCAGGGGGTCTTCATCTTACTGTTTGGTTGCCTCACAGACAAGAAGGTAAGTCTGCCTGGCTAACCCCTACCTGGCTGGCAGCCGGAAGGCGGGGACTTGACTGCCACAACTCAGGGATTTACTTTCTCCTCCCCAGGTACAAGAGGCCTTAGGCAAACGCTTCTGCCACACCCGATCCCCCAACTCTGCCGTCTCTCTGGTGAGTTGCTGGCTCCCAGGCCCCAGCTGTCTCCCAAGAAGGTCAGAGGGGACCCACAACCTTCCCCAGAGATGGGCACAGCTAGCTGCCAGGGAAAGAATGGGGTTGCTCTTTAGAATGCATAGGTTTTGGGTTCAAGCTCCCTGACTGTGATAGGAGCAAGTGAGCCAGAGCTCAGATCCCCAGGTTACTGACGACGACCTGGATCCTGATGACATGCTTGTCCCTGGTTGTCCCCAAGTAAAACTCAGCCCCAGGTTAGGGTTTGAGCAGAAAAGGCAGAGTGGGCACACACAGGATGACGTAGCTGACAGCAATGCTCTGCGGATTCCCACATCCCAGGCAGGGCTGACAAGCACGGCAAAGTGGATGCAAGCTCTTCACAGAAGGGTTGACTATGATAATGACCCCCCAGCAGCTAGTTGGGTCTTTCCATCTCTTCCTAGGCCACAAATGAAACCTACATCTCTGAATAGAGCAAGGGAGGAAGCCAAAACGCCAGCTGAGGACCGGCTTTCTCAGGAGCAGTGTGAGCATGTGGCGAGGAATAAGGATGGCATAGAAGAGGCCTCTGGGAAAAATTTTGGACAGCAACTTTTCACAAAGTTACCACAGCCTAAAGGGTGGAAAACAGGCTTTTCTAGGGTGGCCATCTCTAGACAAGCCTCAGAGTGCAGGAGGCTGAGCATCAGCAAACTGGGGCTCAGTTCTCTCTGAAAATCCCTTTTCACGCTACTGAACTCCAAATTATCCTTAAAAAAAAAGTTTTAAAGGAATTGTTACGGGGTGGTGGGCTTGGTTTCCGGAGGACAGGGCATCCTGCAGTTGGACATGGGGGCTGTCACTAGCCCCGAGCTTCAGGGTGGGCTCTTTCACGGGGCAGACCAACACTTCAGGGTGAACCCTGAACTGCGCGTGAACCCACAAAGGAGGTGAGGGTGTGAGCTGGGATCCACCTGATGGGGCCTGGCCCAAGGGCTCTGCGCCCCGCCCCGCTCTCCTTGGGAAAGGCAGGCTATGTCCATTAGTCACACGCGTTTCTCCTGCAGCTCACTGGTCCCCACTCTAAAGTACCCAAGCAAGAATAGTTTGCAAACCTAGCTAACACCACCCAATGACCTCATGCATAAAACAAACCTGCTTTTCCTGCCAAACTCATCAAAGTTTCAAAGAATTGCAAGTAAAACTGCCTCAACCAGTTTTAAAATTACCACAGACCATTTTACAGAACTAATGGATGAAAGTGGTTCTAGCTACTCAGCAATCTCTTTTCTGGTATCCCTTTTTGATGGTCATAAAGAAAGGACCCACTAATTGATAGGAACCTTTGATCTTCCCAATCACTGCAAATGAAGGGTGATTTGATTCTTTTCAAGGTGACTTTGATTCTTTTCAAGGTTTAGAAAAGGTGAAATTTCTGGGTCCCTCTTCCTTTACCTTAAAAAAATCAATATAGAGTACGTTTCAGGGGCATATGCATGTTTGCAGAGAGGCACTGATGTGAACATATTTTAAAGAATTCTTTACAAAGCTGGGCATGGTGGCACACACCTGTAATCCCAGCACTTGGGAGGCTGAGGCAGGAGGATCATTGTGAGTTCGAGACCAGCCTGGGCTACAAGGTGAGCCCAAGGTGAGCCTCAACTGCATGGTGAGATCCTGTCTCAAAAAGACAAAAAAAAAAAAGAATTCTTTATAAAAGTTTAAAGCAGAGAGAAAGGTCCCATTGACTAGCAAGACTTATGGAGCAAAGATTACAAGCAGTGACATTAAAATATGACAAGACCAAGCTAAGACTAGATATACAGAGGAGCAAGATGTAAGAAAAAGCTTTCAGGGGATTTAGCTCAGTGGCATAAGCACCTGCCTGGCCAGTGTGAGGTCGTGAGTTCAATCCCCAGCACAAAAAAAAAAAAAAAAAGAAAGAAAGAAAGAAAGAAAGAAAGAAAGAAAGAAAGAAAGAATAAGCTTTCAGAGAATACAAGGATGTCTGGTGAAATTTACTTACAAAATTCACAAGCAGAATATGACAAGCTTCTGAAAAACATTTAGACTAGATCAATGAAAAAAATCTGAAGAATTGGTGTTTTTAAATTACATGATGTATGGGTATTTTTATAAAACAGAATGGGAACATTTTCTGTTAAAATAAAAACGGATACACTGTCACATATGCTTGAAAATAGTTTTCTTACAAATGCTGTATCTGTACTCCATGACTGATGTGTCTATTTTAATTGTGGGTAAACTAGTCCAAATATTTCTCTAAGTGGATTGTGTTAAGCTTCCAAGTAGGAGATAACTAAGGGAGAGGGTCACTGTGACCCTCTGGGCTCCACCCTCACTCCCACCCCCAGGGAGGCTGAGCTGCTGAGAGAGGCACACGGACGGCCCTGTCTCCTTTCCACTGCGCCACACTGTCTCGGCATTAATATTGATAGTCTGCATTTTTAAAATTCTAAAACTATTTCTGGTTACGAATTCAAATAAGGCATTCTTTCCCCCTACAAGCAGCAGGCTCCTTTTCTGTGTGGGCTTTGTGTTCTCCTTTCCCTTCACAAGAGCATACTCAATGCACATTCTGCTGGTAAAGTACCACATTTAGAATAAAGTACCACATATTAGAATAAAATGGCATTAAGTCTTTGTTTGGCTTGCACCACAAAAATACATATATAGACACACACACACACACACACACACACACACACCATGGACCATGAAAGAAGTCTCTAGGAGATACATACTGACGTTAAGCAGCAATTCCATTTCTAAGGTGGCTTAAAGAGATGATCAGCTGTAATTGCAGACTGAGGAGGCTGAGGCAAGGAGAATTGCCATGAGTTTTTTCCATCTCCTCCTAGGCCACAAATGAAACCTGAATCTCCAAATAGAGGGAGGAAGCCAAAATGTCAGGTGAGGACCAGCTTTCTCAGGAGCAGTGTGAGCATGTGGCAAGGAATGAGGATAGGGGTAGAAAAGGCCTCTGGGAAAAATTCCTGACGATAGCACTTTTTCACAAAGCTACCACAGCCCACACACTACAGACTACATGGTAAATTCAAGACTAGCCTGTACTACACAGTGAGACCCTGTCTCAAAAAAAAAAAATTTAAGAGGAGAGAGAGAGACAAGTGTATAGATACATGAACCGAAGCTGTGCATTTCAGTGTTTATATTCACCTAGTAAAATAAACTGGGTGACATCTATATGAGGAAAGCCAGGTGGTCACTAAAAACAGTGACATGCAGCTACACCTACTGCTATGGGAACAATGTTTAGGCCGCACAGCTGTGTTGGCAAGAGGGTCCAGGCAGCATTCTACTAGGCAATGTTGGTCCATGCAAACACGCACTGAAAAGGGGAGACATCGAAACACGTCAGCATCACATATCACTACTTGATTTTTCATTTTCTTCCTAATCTCAGTATATTTTTGAACTTTTTACAGTTGACATTTTTTATTGTATATATTAATGTATAAAATGTATGTTTTGATACACATATACATAACGAAATTATTAAAGTCAAGATAAATAACATATCTATCACCTCACAGTTAATGTGTGTGTGTGTAGTGATAGCACCTAAAATCTATTCTTTTAACAAATTTCCGGCATGTAAAACAGTATTAACTACAGTTCTCATGGTGTATGTTAGATCTCTGGATTCAGCCTATGGAATTGCAACAAGCACGTGGAGGACTTTACATTAGAAAACAAAATTACTTTGAAAAAGTTCTGAACATTCTGCATATTAAACACCTAAACTTGACAAGCAAAGAAACACAAAGACAATCTCCCCCAGAATCTTGGTCTGTACAAATGGGTAGACTACATCAGGGGTTCCTGAGGAAGCTCTGAGTCCCTGCTTGGAGTTCTGCTTTGGGAATCGGTTTTTCTGGATCTGACAGTCCTTTCACTGTGGGAGGGTAAAGATCTCCCCAGTGCAGTTCACTGTGGCCACAGACACTGCCAATAGGTCCACATGCTTCCTGTTTCACAATAATGTATTTCCTTTAAAAATACAACTGCTACTCACTATTCTTGTCCTCCCATTCTTGTCCTGACAGAAAATGACTCCCCTTTATTGAAAAAAAGAGTTTACCAGTTGAGTCCCAGAGAAACCAGAGATCCTGGGAGCTGTCCACTAAAATTTGATAGACAGGCTGGAATCCTCTCTCTGCTTCTCATCCCCCCAGGAAGACCAGAACTGGAGAAGCCAGGAGAAAGTAAAACAGAAAGACTGGGAGGAGACAGTAGGCTGAGAAGAATCAGGATTCTTTTTTCCAGAAAGATGGACGCAAAGAGGACAGTTTTCCTGTTTTACCAGTTGCTGTAGCCTCAACATCTAGAGTAAGTGCCTGACTACACAAACCGAAGGAAGAACGCAAACTGTGGTTTGGAGTCAGACTGTCACAAGCAAACTGCTAAGAATGAGCAAACCTTTTAAAAGTTTAAATGACGGAGGACGGGGCACATAACCGGTTCCTCTCCCAAATGGCTATTTGGTGGAACACAGAATCTAATTGAAGTTTTACATAGGCCAGGCATGGTTGTGCATGTTTGTAATCCTGGCACTCTAAAAGGCTGAGGCAGGAGGATCACAAATTCAAGCCCAGCCTAGGAAAATTAGTGACTGAGAGAGATCCTGTCTCAAAATAAAAAAGGATATAGCTCAGTAAAGGCCTGGGGTGGGACAGGGCAGGGTGGAGGGAGTAGACAATAGAAACACTTAAATTGTACTCTTTAAGAATAACAAGCAGTTTAAGGTGTCTAAGAATGAACATCAAGAGCTACAAAGACGGAGGTCATGCCAAGCCATATAAGCCCAGGATGACCTTTCAGAAACAGGCTAATACAATAACTTGGCTTTCTCCTCCGTGTATAGATGCTCTGAACTAATACATAAATCACATCGAGTCGGGTGAACCTGTAAGTACAGAACCAGAAACGTGAGGCTGGCTGCACACCCCGATGGAGGCCAGGTTCCAATATCCCCCACCCAGTGGTAACGTCTATCCTGAACATGTGTCCCCTTATCTTTTACAAAAAGAACCTTTAAACCGTGGCTAAATCTTAAACGTTTTTAAGTGTATCATTCAGTAAACTACATTCATATTGGGGTTTAACAAATCCCCATGATGATCTTCATCTCCACAAAACAGCAACTCCAACCCCTTCTTTTAGTGCTTGCCAACCAGGACTGCACTTTCTGTCTCTAGGAATCTGACAACTTATATAAATGGAATCATACTGTTTTTGTCCCGCTTATGACAGGCTTATTCCACTTAGCGTAATGTACTCAAGGCCTATCCAAGATTATCATCCTTTTAAAGCTGCTAAGTATTTTATTCTACTTACATGGCCATGTGGTTCATCTGTCCATGGACTCTGAGTCGCCTTCCACCTTTTGGCTCCTGTGAATGCTGCTGCTGTGAGTGTGGGTGTATGAAGATTTCTCCAAAACTCTGCTTTCAATTTTCTGGGATACAAACCCAGAAGTGAAATTGCTGGATCATATGGTTATTCTATGTTTAATTTTTTTGAGGAACTACTGTGCAACTTTCTATGACAGCTGCACTATTTTCCATCCCCACATTCAGGACACAAATGCTCTTTTTTGCACATCCTCACCAATTCTTATTTTGTTTTTTGAGAGTAGCCATCCTAAGAGATGTGAGGTGATTTCTCATTGTGGTTTTGATTTGCGTTTTCCTAATGATTAATGATGTTGAACATGTTTCTGTATGCGTGTTGGCCATTTGCATATCTCCTTTCGAAAAGTGTCTATTTAAATTGTGTGTGGTGATGGAGGTACTAGGGATTCTAGGGCCTTGTGCATTCTTGACAAGTGCTCTACCACTGAGCTACATCTCTGGCCCTTTTTAAATTTTGGGACTGGGTCTCACTATGTTGCCTAGGCTGGGGTTTAATTTCCAGTTCTTCTGCCCCAGCCTTCTAAGGAGCTGAGATTACAGGCATGCACTGCCACTCCAGCTTGTCCATTTTTTAAAATGAGGTTGTTGGGTCTGGGATACAGCTCAGTGGCACAGCGCCTGCTTGGCAAGCACAAGGTCTTGAGTTTGATTCCCAATACCCACCAAAAAAAAAAAAAAAAAAGGAAACTTCAAAACCGGGGTTGTTTCTCTGGTTGTGAAACGTAAAAATTCTTTAGATATTCTGACTATTAATCCCTCCTAGGCTGTATGATTTGCAAACATTTTCTCTTATTCTTTCGGTCACTTCTTCAGTTGATTGTGCCCTTTGATGTCTTTTAATATTGAAGAAGTCCAGTTTATCTAATGTTTCTTGTTGCCTGTGCTTTTGGTGTCACATCCATGAAATTATTGCCAAATCCAATGCCATGTATTTTCTTCTAAGAGTTCTATGGTTTTAGCCTTTCTGTTTGTTTTTGATCCATTTTTAGTTAAATTTCTATATATGGTGCAAGTTCCAACTTCGTTCTTCTACATATGATCATTTTCCCAGCAACATTTGCTAACAAGTCTGTCTTTTCCTCATTGAATTGTCTTCGCACTCATGTCAAAAATAGTATGATTATACATGTGTGTGGGTGTGGCTTTACCTCTGTGGTGGTGTTGTTACTGTTTGGAGTTTTTTGGGGAGGGGGTGGGAATGGAGTATGTTTTGCAGGGTTGGGGATCAGATCCAGGGCCTCAGGCATACTAAGTAAGAACCCTACCACTGAGCTATATCCTCAACACTCAGCTTTAAAAATATGTACTAACTCAACTTTAGACTTTATTCAGATTTCACTAGTTTTACCACTAATGTCCCTTTTCTCTTATAGAATCCAACCCATTTAATCATCATGTCTCCTTAGACTCCTTTTGTTTCTGACAATTAGTATTTTCTTTTCACAACCTTGATAGTTTTTAATGTTGGCTAAGTACCTTGCAGATGGTCCCTTGTTTGGGTTTGCTTGATCTTTCCCATGAGTGAACTCAATTATAGGTATTTGGAAAGAATACCAGCACTGAGATGCCCCTTGCATCACATGTTAGCAGAAGGGCTGTGGCCATACTGATGTAAGCCATGACCACTGGGCTGAGCTGATGCTTGCAGTTTCTCCACTATAAAATTGTTTTTTCCAGTTTCCCAGGCTCTATTCCCCAAAATCACCAAGTCCAGCCCCCAGCTGGGGGTAGGGGTTGCCCCACCTCCTGGAGTAGGAAGTATCTACATGTATTATTTGGAATTCTGGAAGGTAGATTTGTCTTTTTCCTTCCTGTGATGTTGCAGAAACTATTTTAAACTCTTCTGTAGGCATCCAGGAAATTAGTTTTGCTTATTTTTAAAAGTTTCCTGTCAACATGAGTTATTTACAGCACTTTGTTATTAAGAGCAATGCTGCCATGAACAATCTGGTGCATGTTTCTGGGCTCACATGCAAGCTTCATTAGGGAATATTCCAAAGAGTAAGAACGCTGGGTCGCAGAACTTGTGTTCTATTAATTGTACAAGATAATGTCAGGCTGTTTTCTGAAGTGGTTGAACCAATTATGCTCATCATCTTTGTCTAAAAGTTCCTATTGTTTCACATCTTCACCAATACTTGGAATTTTGTCTTAATTTTTGCAGGTATAAAATAGTATCTCCTTATAATTTTAATTTTCTGATTGCTATTGAGCATCTTAGTGGACATTTATTCACCATTTATATATCATTTTCTAAAACATGTCGGAATCTTTTGCCCATTTTTTTTTTTTTTACTGTATTGTTATTACTCCTGCGCTGTAGGAATTCTTTGCTTTCTGGATCCTTTGTAAGCTGTATCTACTGGGAGTACCTTTGTCCACTATTGCTTGTTTCTCCATCACTTTGTATCATGAAGAATAAAAGTTCTTATTTTAACATTGGTAAATTTATAGACCTTTTATGATTAGTACCTTAAACAAACGTTTTCAAGAAATTCCCCTTTCTTTAACCTAAGGACACAGCAACATTTTGTCATAAACTTTAAAAAGTTTTCATTTTACGTATTTAATCTAGAATTTATTTATGTGACATGTAAATATAATGGTTTTCAGTATTTAAACTCACACTGTGTTTAAATTACCAACGAAATCACAAGCAAATGACCCTGGAACTCAGATACCCCCTTTTTATTTGGTGCTGGGGATTAAATGCAAGCCCTCATGCTTCTAGGCAAGTGCCCTATCACTGAGCTCTCCTACCCTCGTTTTCTTTTGTGTTTTGAGACATGGACTATGAAGCCCAGGCTACCCTCAAACTCACCTCTGCCCCAACCTTCTGAGTGCTGGGATAAGGTGTGCACCACCAAGACTAGCAGTTTTTTTCTTTTTTTTTTTTAAGATAGGATCTCACTAAATTGCCTAGCTGGCCTTGAGCTTGCAATCATCCTACCTTCACCTCCCAAGGAGCTGAGATTATAGGTAGGCACCATTGTGGTGGCTTCAAATATGTATGTTCACAAAAATGGCCATGACGGGCCATTTTGCTTCTTCAAAGTACCAGCATATATGTTATTTAGTATACTGTGGTTGTCAAAAATTCGAGAGGCTTTATACAGCAATCGATCCAAAGAAAAAACTTATTTTAGACTTCATTTAAATCCTAGCAAATACAAGTGACTCTAAATAATGAAATAAATGTACTTCAATCAAAGCAATGGTAGGGGCAGTGTTATTCTAAAGCAGGTCACTCCTACTCCTAGCAGCTTCATGATTGACTGAAATGGCTGGAAGTTACAAATATATAGTTAAAGGGAAACCCTACACCCAAACCAAGAGAAGTACCTTCTCCTCCATATAAAAATAAGGCAAATGGTTCTCCAATACTTCTCCACTTTATTAAGGTTAACTAACAAGGTATTTGTATATCTAAATATTTAAGTTTTTAATGATATTTAGACTGATTTATTTTTCCATAATTAGTTAATTTAGGCACATTGGTTTGCATTTTAGAGAAAACTTAAGTTTTAGAACACAGATAAGAACAAATATAATTTGCAAATATTACACAGATTACTTTAGATCTCAGTTAACATCTTTCCTAAAATGCAACCATTCATTTAGTCATCAGTGACGACAGAGATCAAAAGCAACTGCTTAAATCTATCTGTATGATATTCTGGTAACTTAGAAATCCCTGAAAGAACAGTAAGCTGTGATTATTGGAAAGCTGAGAACACCAAAAGGCTTAATGGCTAAGTATTTAACAGAAGGTCACAAATGTTTTCCTAAAAGGAGCTGGAACTACAGGCGTTGTTAGTAATGCATTGAAATGGCATTGCCCAGTGCAAGTGCTGCACAGAAAACCTGGTCACCTCCTCCGGATCAATCACTTTGGGTAAGTTTCTACTATCATTCCATGGCCCTGCGAAAGGAAAAAGAAAAGCTCAGTCAGAGCAATGAAAGGGGATGAATGCAGCCAGCATGGAGAAGAGTGGGACAGCACAGGCTCTGAAGTTCGATCTTGGCTTTGCCACTCAAACGCGTGTGATCACGGGAAAGTTAGCAGCCATCCTGAACCTCAATGTCCTCTACAACGAGCCTTATGAGCCCTACTTCAGGAAGTTTCGTTGACCATGACGGAGCATCTATATACATACATATACACACATGCACCAGACTTTCTAGTACAGAGTCTCATTCTTAGTACTCTATAAATCATTGTTTTGGGTATACATGTGCTCATGGCACTGGCAAGTGCCCTACCATGGTGCTATAACCCAGACCGAAGGTTATTAAATGAGGAATCAGATAAACGTGAAATAGTGAATGCTAACAAAAGTACATCTCTAGATGAGAAAACTGAGGCTTTGAGAGGTTAAGTGACCCATCCAAAATTACAAAGCTAATACAACATCAGAAGGCCAGTATTTGAAACCATGTCCAGGTGATTCCAAAGCTGTTCACTTCTTCACTATTTTACACGGATCAAGGAGATGACCTGCACAGCTACAAAGAGAAGCAGCAAGAATGTTCCTTCTCTGTCACCGTGCACATGCTATGCAACAGTTACGGCCCTTCTTTAATTCTAGCAGAGACATTTACGATTTCATGAGGCTACAGCCTAGCTGACTGTCATGTCATTCTAGTCTTAAGTCCCCCATCAAGCCAATAAATAGCCTAATGAATCTCCTGGCTTCTAGGTTCAATTCAATCCTCATAACTGTTTATGAAACAATTAAAGGTACCAAGTTGAACACTGCGAAGTTAAAGATTTGCTACATTGCCTCCATCCTCCATCTAGTATACACAGTAGCTCAAAACAAAGTCTTTTGAACAACATATAAGCAAACAAACAACAAAGATCAGGGATAGGACGATCTGACTGACTTGGAGTTGTCTTGGAAGGACCCGTAACAAGGTAGAACACTCCTTCTCCAGCTTTATTTAAAATGCACTGCTCTCATGTCCCAATGTGACCAGTCATTCTCAACTTGAGGAGGTTTTATCCTTTGCTCTCTCCAGAGAACACTGGCAATATCTGTAGAATTTGTTTCAACTGTGTATGTATATGTAGACAGGACAGACAGGAGTGGGGAGGAGTTTATTGCTACTGGAATTTAGTAGAGGCCATATTAAACTTTTCCTCCAACTACAAAGTGTTCCACTACAAAGAGTTATCTGGCCTAAAATGTTTAGTGCCAGTGCTGAGAAATCCTGCTGTAGCTCCGCCATGATCAATTCTTCTTCTGCCTCCTAATTAAGTTGGTGTCAGTTGTTTGGCTCTTGAGGAGACAGTGTCAAGTTTAACCTCATTTCTAAGATGCACCATCTCCACACTCCTCACTATACTACGAGCTTCCAGAAGGGAGACACTGGGCATTGTTCTTGTTCATCCATAAAAGCATCTAATGTAGTTTATGCCTCAGGTGCCAGATAAAGAATTAGGGAACAGATGCTGAATGCAAAGGACAGCGCCCTCTGTGGGCCGCACACCATGCACAGTGCTGTGTGGGAGCTGTTCCCTGGCACAGGGAGATGAGAAGGAGGGCTCAG